>WNWK01001885.1:205000-242880 GCA_009830355.1 Cherax destructor | reverse complement strand
AGTGTGACCTAAGTGTAAGTAGAAGTAGCAAGACGTACCTGAAATCTTGCATGTTTATGAGACAGAAAAAGACACCAGCAATCCTACCATCATGTAAAATAGTTTCAGGTTTCTGTTTCACAGTCACCTGGCAGGATGGTAGTACCTCCTGGGTGGTTGCTGTCTACCAACCTACTACCTTATATATATATATATATATATATATATATATATATATATATATATATATATATATATATATATATATATATATATATATATATATTATATATATATATATAAAAAAAGAGAGAGAGAGAGATTTCGCTGCTCTTGCGAATTCCTAGTATTGTAAAAATCTCTAGTTGTGTCGATGCATGCAGGGGATGAGATGAAAAGTTGTAAGCCACCTGCCTGAAAGATGGCTGCCTTGGATCAACGTCTAGCGTGAGCTGGATGCCAAGGTATTGGACCAGTGTGGTACGGTCGGCAAAGCACTGCGTACCTTGTCACAAGGTTCGTAGGTTCGAGTCTCCGTCGGCCAGAGATCAGTGTTTATATATATATATATATATATATATATATATATATATATATATATTAAAATCTTATTTTAAAGAAGAAGGTAAATATAACATTGGTCTGCTACCTTCAAGCTATTAAAAGAGTATTCAGAAAAAAATGAACATTATGAATTAATTTTGATAGACACTCAGTGAGAAGCTTCAAGAGATCTAGGAATTACTGCGGCAACATTAAAAGAAAAACAAAGACATCCTTGGAGCAACTTAACAAGGTAAACAATTGAGGCGATCGAGTCAGTGATGTGAGTTGAGTGCTAGATCTTGTGGATATCAACAGCGTCTTGCTGTGGTGTCTTAGCGAATATAGTGCGAAACGTTTCCCCCATTAAAATCGCTACATTGGGTGACACGATCTCAAAATAAAAACTCTACGTATAGAGCCCCTCCAGGGAGGTGGCCTGAATACCTTCCATCCCCCCCCAGACACAGGCGCTGTATAATCCCAACGGGTTTAGCGGTCCCCATGATTATAATAATCTACATATAGGGAAACGTTTCTACAATGAAAGTTTTACATAGGGCGAAACGTCGAAAATATGCTGCTGTATCCAAGAGGGAATGTTATATGGGTGAGACTACTAGGAGCAGAGATAAAGAGAATCTTATTCATTTTAAATTATATGATTGCTCTCTTCCTCTTTTTCTTCTCTTCTCCCTCATTCTTCTTTTTCTCTCGCTTCTTCCTAAGCTGTTTGTTTCCTTGCTTATTCCCAGTTCTGTATTCCAGAGTATGGAATGGTAAATGGATCCAACAGTTATAAAAAAGGTATTGAGTAGATCAGGGTTCCCTAAAGTAGTCAATATCGACCCTTAAGGGTCGTTGGGATTATCGAAGGGATCGATAAATGGCTGGGGGTCAAAAGGGGGTCAGTAAATGTCTCGGAGACGTGTTTTGTGTTGTGTATCTATGACCTTCCACTCTCTCCCTTGTCTCTCTCATCTCTCCTGTCCAGGGAAGGATATACGTACGTGTAGCATTCCTGTTCACCTCCCGTACTGAGCGTACTCCCTCACCTGTTACTAAACAACTCCTGCTCTGTACAGTGGTTGACCCATTTTTACTTGCTCTCCCACGTTGGTACGTGGTTGAAGCTGAGTTTTAGTCATGCAAACGTTATTCTAAGTAAGCAGAGGAACAGACTGAACCTGGAAGAGCCTGGTGACTTACCACTAAACCTCAACAATCACCAACCAAACATCAGTGTCCTTGTTGACGCTTATCAGATGCATCCTTCCCATTAATGATATCAACAGTTTTAGTAAAAAACGGGTATGTTAAATCTTATATTTTTTCATAATTTAATTATTACCTATTTTTTATGAAGTCATAATTATTATCATCTATTATTATTATTATTATTCATGGTACTATTAGGTAAAGTACTATTTATTAAATTATTTTTAATATAATAAATGTATGGGGGGTCGATGAATAATCTGAAACTTCATGAAGGTGTCGATGAATTGAAGAGTTTGGGAACCCCTAGAGTAGACAGTTGATATCTGAATGGAAAAACAAAATACTAAATTTTGATACAAGAGATGACGCATCCAGAGAGAAATATTTTGTAATGCAAACACATAGATCATCTATTGCAGAAAACACAAACAATGTCAGGCTGATCTCTACTCTCACCACGTCTTAAGATTCCTGTCACCCTAAGAACCTTGTTTGCAAACTTTGCAGTCTTAACTTGACCAAGGATGTCCTCTCAGAGATTTTGTAGCCTAAATAGTATTTGTATCGTGTTCTGCAACGTTCAGTTACTTCAGTGCATTGTTTAGTAAGTTATGTAGCTCTAAGTTAGCGTTTCTTAAGAGATGATGTAGTTATTGACAGTGGTGATGCTGATACAATAATGAGGCCAGTAGCTGTCAAGATAGTATCAGGATAACAGTACTTAACGCTAAGTTATGTGTATAACGACGCGTTATTTGGAGTGTTCTTGGTAGCGGGAATGCAATGATAAGGCTTCGGAGGCTTCTTACTTTATTTGTAATAAAGGGTGCCGGTAACAGGCTGCGTGTCTGTGGCCATGGCCAAGGGCCATGCCTTGCGAGAGGGAGAGGAGTAGGCCTGTTCTCTGAGTGTTGTCTGGGTGTCAAGTGAGGTATAGGCAGGGGTGAGGCAGACTCACATGGGTATGCCTACAGGCTTGCCCTCTGGCGGAAACTATGGAAACTAGCATGGCACGAAATATGAACTCAGCTGGCAGACAGTCAGGCTGTCTACATGTTTGTGTAATAAGTAGTGTTGTGTACGTGTAATTAGATATAACAGACTGGACTGCTTGTAAGCCACGTTCAAACACTCAACATAACTCCACCCACTTTAAGGTTTTATCATAAGTTTTATAATTTTTGTAACTGAAATCACAGCAGCAATTTTGTTATTACTTAAACTTTGGTGTAAAGTAATAAGGTTTTATATAAATAAACAATGCAAGGACCGTTAAGGAGCGGCGGTGTCGATTCGACTCCTAGACACTGAGTCCACCACTCGAAGCTGGTAGTATCTATCGTACCGTCCCCCACACACGGCGCAATAAGGAGCCGTACTCAGCACGCGGGTTTATGTGTATGTATGTATACAACACATAATGAAAAGAATAATAAGAAGGAAACTGCAAGTTAACAGAAGACTTAAATAGAAAATCTTGTCGCGTCAACAAAAAAAAGTATTAATAATGGACGAAAAAATATCTGGACTTCAAGAAACAGTCAGGTTGTGAGTTAAGTACCGGAGTGTTGGACACTTCCACAAGCCGTAGTAGGACGCAGCCTATTACTGCATTACGTCACTAATGAAGGAGAGTACAAAAGTAGGAAGACTGTAAGAAACAACAAGGTGATCTGAATAGGTTGTCTGAATGGCGAAGCAAGTGGTTGCTGAAATACAACTTTAATAAACGTAGTGAGAGTGGGAGGAGAGGAAGAAGAGACAGGGGCGACTGTATCACGTACAAGAATTACAACTCACTAAACCAAGATATATGAAGAACTATAGAATAAACATTATGTCCAGTTTATACCACTACTTTTTTTCCTTCCTGTCTTGTCCCTGTTCAGCTCGCCTGTATATACTGGTTCCTTCTATCTCTTGTGTTAGTGTGACTTTGTAAATGGTCCAAGTTGGACCGAAACGTCGTCGTAAGCTCCTCCTATGTGCGGATTATCTGTATAATGTATAAACCTGACAGAAGGTACGTTTATGTTTACAACGTACACAAGTCCGTTATTGGAATTCGCAGCATTAGCATGAAACCTTCGACACAACAGCATCATGAATTTCAGCATTTCTGTTGCATCACCTCATTTCCCCAAGTTAACAGAAAAAACAACAGAGCTCATTTCAGCGCGAGCTTTCACTCCACAAGAATCGAAAATTATAATCTTCTGGACGTAAGTGGCACCTGGCGTGGAATGTCTCTACTATCAACAAATCTCGTGGGATATCATGACTCGCTTCACCATGATTGAACAAAAGTGTTTCCAGGTCACTTGGCTGGTCCTGTTGGTTGCTTGGTCCTGCTGGTATCTTGGTCTGGATGGTCTCCTGGTCATGCTGGTATCTTGGTCTGGATGATCTCTTGGTCCTGCTGGTATCTTGGTCTGGATGGTCTCCTGGTCCTGCTGGTATCTTGGTCTGGATGGTCTCCTGGTATCTTAGTCTGGATGGTCTCCTGGTCTTGCTGGTATCTTGGTCCGGATGGTCCCTGGTCCTGTTGGTATCTGGGTTCTGTTGATCTCTTGGACCTGTTGGTGATTTTCAGTGGTGACAAGTTCCAACTGCTTAGATATAGAAAGAAGGAGGAACTTAAAAAGGACACTATAAAAAATTCAAGAGAACCGCCAAACAGAAAAAAGAAACATCAAAGGATCTGGGAGTAATAATGTCAGATGACCTTTCTTTCAAAGAACAAAATACAGCAGATGTTATGACGGCCAGGAAAATGACGGGGATGGATAATGAAGACTTTCAGGACAAGGGGAAAATAATGTCAGTTTACCTGGAGAGGGTTTCGGGGGTCAACGCCCCCGCGGCTTAGTCTGAGACCAGGCCTCGTAATAACACTTTTCAAATTACTTGTGCTCTCTCGCTTGGAGTACTGTTTAATGTTGGCGGCTCCTTTTAGAGCAGGAGAGATATCAGAGCTGGAACAGATTCAAAGGTCATCTGTGGGCCACATAGAGTCGATAAAGCATTTAAATTACTGGGAACGCCTTAAAGTCCTCGCTGGAGGGTCTGGCTCCAAATCTGCACACTGTCATAACATTGCGGAATGAGAGATATGAGAGAATGTGTAGAATAAATCCAATGAAGACCAGGGGCGTCGCGAACACAATAAGAGAGCATTGTATCAACATCCATGGTCACAGACTTTTTAACATCTTAAGCAAGTGTAGAAGTCTTCACGAGGAAACTCTACAATTTCCTCCACTAAGTGCCAGATCAACAAGGCTGCCACGGATATGTGGGCCAGCGGACCACCAGCAGCAACAACCTGGTTGACCAGGCAAGCACCAGACAAGCCTGACCCAGGGACGGGCTGCGAGAGTAGGAAAATTCTCAAAATCCATCAAAAGATATATTTCTGTCCTGTTGGTATCTTGATCCTGTTGCTTTCTCGGTCCTGTTATATTGGTCATGTTTGTTTCTCGGTCCTGTTGTTACATTGGTCCTGTTAGTATCTTGGCCCTGTTGATATCTTGCTCCTGTTGTTGTCTCGATGCTTTTGATGTTTATCCTTATGACGTTTCGATACTTTCGACCTTTGTGTCCTGTGGGGATTTCGATCTTTCATTTCACATCTTAGTCGTGTTGTCGTCTCGTCCTCAACAGGTTTCTGCGCCCTGCTAAACAACTGACCGCGCGACCTTAGCAAGAGCCCACAACTTATTCCGCATCAATAATTATTTTCCTGTAGCCGATGAGGAAAAAAACTGTTCTATATTGAGCTTCCTGGTATTGAAAAGTTGTTAAGAAAACTTGCAAAATCAGAGACTCGGATAAAAACATAGGTGATATGGAACGACATATAATGTGTATGTGTGTGTGTGGAGTTTCACAGTTTCTATATGTACAACTGCTTTAATGATAACCTTGCAGTGTTTAGGTCGTCAGCCTAGCCAGTCGCCTCGCTGTTTGGAGTTTCTAGATGAATTACGGCCTTACTGACCGTTCCCTACTAGACAGGCCTTCGTTCAAACAGTATTTGCGTGTATATAATGCTAGGTATATAGAATATATAACATGGGGTTCGTGTCCAGTGCTCAAAATCAGGTGTTCGATTTAGTGTCTCGCTCCTTTTTCGCTTAAACTGATATTATGAAATAGTATTCCCAGCAATTTCAGAAATTACGGTTAAGTGTGGTGTAGTTGCCTTCTCAATACAAATAAGAGTTCTTAAAATTACTTGTATTAACGTCACTTCTGAAAAAAAAAATCCCGGAACAGTCATGATTTATACTTGAAATATATTCGCGATGTGCAATTAGAACCCACTAGAGGGGAAAACGATGTTAAACTTGAAGACAAACTCTTGTTGGGACAACGTTGTCTATCTGTCTTCAACCGTAATTTGTGATTATATATCAGGCTTTCAACGTTTCGCTCTGTGTGGAGTTTTGTCACTTTATTTGACTTGATAACGCTTGTCACAGGGCGAAACGTTGTCCCAATACAAGCTTGATCTGCAAGTGTGAGAGCAATACAGAGTATATTAGAGCAAGAGTGAGAGCAATACAGAGTATATTAGAGCAAGGGAGCAATACAGAGTATATCAGAGCAAGGGAGCAATACAGAGTATATTAGAGCAAGGGAGCAATACAGAGTATATTAGAGCAAGAGTGAGAGCAATACAGAGTATATTAGAGCAAGGGAGCAATACAGAGTATATTAGAGCAAGAGAGCAATACACAGTATATTAAAGCAAGGGAGCAATACAGAGTATATTAGAGCAAGGGAGCAATACAGAGTATATTAGAGCAAGAGAGCAATACAGAGTATATCAGAGCAAGGGAGCAATACAGAGTGTATTAGAGCAAGGGAGCAATACAGAGTATATTAGAGCAAGAGAACAATACACAGTATATTAAAGCAAGGGAGCAATACAGAGTATATTAGAGCAAGGGAGCAATACAAAGTATATTAGAGCAAGAGAGCAATACAGAGTATATCAGAGCAAGGAGCAATACAGAGTATATTAGAGAAAGGGGAGCAATACAGAGTATATTAGAGCAAGAGAGCAATACAGAGTATATTAAAGCAAGGAGCAATACAGAGTATATTAGAGCAAGGGAGCAATACAGAGTATATTAGAGCAAGGAGCAATACAGAGTATATTAGAGCAAGGAGCAATACAGAGTATATTAGAGCAAGGAGCAATACAGAGTATATTAGAGCAAGGGAGCAATACAGAGTATATTAGAGCAAGGGAGCAATACAGAGTATATTAGAGCAAGAGAGCAATACAGAGTATATTAGAGCAAGGGAGCAATACAGAGTATATTAGAGCAAGGGAGCAATACAGAGTATATTAGAGCAAGGGAGCAATACAGAGTATATTAGAGCAAGGGAGCAATACAGAGTATATTAGAGCAAGGGAGCAATACAGAGTATATTAGAGCAAGAGATCAATACAGAGTATATCAGAGCAAGGGAGCAATACAGAGTATATTAGAGCAAGAGAGCAATACAGAGTATATCAGAGCAAGGGAGCAATACAGAGTATATTAGAGCAAGGGAGCAATACATAGTATATTAGAGCAAGGGAGCAATACAGAGTATATATTAGAGCAAGAGTGAGAGCAATATAGAGTAAATTAGAGCAAGAGAGCAATACAGAGTAGTATATTAGAGCAAGAGTGAGAGCAATGGTGGACGCTGCACACAATGATTAAGGTCAGCCAGCAAGGCAGGTGCACACACAAACACACACAGCGCCCATCAACGAGAGTAAAAGTAGACCACCGTAGATGGTCTACGTGTGTTTGTGTGTCCTTGTTGCATGAGGAGCAGCATAAAAAAGTTGCAAGAGAGAGAGAAAAAAGCAGTGGCCTTGCCATTCTCCTTTTTTTTTTACGCACGTGTATTTGTGTATGTTCTGGGGAAGACAGGTTGATTGGTCTCCCCTTTCGCCTGGACAAACTCTTCGAGGTCTCGCTGGAGGAAGTCATCTGATAGCCTCTCCTCTCGCCAGTCAAAATTCTGCAAGGTCTCGCTTGGGAAGACAGCTGATGGTCATCACTCCCTTCGCCTGTCTAAATCTGCAGTATTTCTGGCTGAAAAAGATCGTCGGGTTAACACTATTTCAGCAACTGGTTGATCAGACCTTCAAGGTGAGAGTTGGGTCGGTGTAAACACAACGAGAATCAGATTAGGAAAACGGACACATTTGCAAGGTTTAAGTATCGCTTTAAGCAACGTTTCGCTCCCCTTTGAGGCTTGACTAAGGTTCCGGCGAGCGAAACATAGCCTGAATAAATACTCAAACCCTGGAAATACGTTCCTGCTTTTCAGCCAACAAGTGGGTTTATAAAACACGTAATAGTTGATAAAGTTTATTCATGACCTAAACGTCGTCAACAATACTCTTGCTCTGCATTATGTGCACTTATATTGGATGTTATTTAGTGCAGCTCAGTGTTTTAGCGGTGCCCCGGGGAGAGGGAACGAGAGTGAACTTGGGTATAGGTCAGAGGGTGAAGTGAAGTTGATACCCTTCGGTGAAAAACATTTTTTTTTTATGTACTCGTTAATGTATGTTTCTTCCTCGATCATATACCTGGAAACACACACACACACACACGAGGCAGGATCCATATATAGTTTTAAGAAGAGATATGATAAAGCTCATTGGGGCAGGGAGAGAGTGGACCTAGTAGTGACCAGCAAAGAGGCGAGACCAGGAGCTGTGAATCGACCCCTGCAACCACAAATTAAGTACAAATAGTTAAACACACACACACCAGGAGCTGACTCGGCCCCTGCAACCACAAATAGGCGAGTACACACACTTCCAAATTCTTCTACCAACCTTTGCACCAGTTCTTCAGAATCTGAAAGAACCGTGTCATCGGCAAAAATCAACTGTGACATTTCCCATTGTGACACTATTCACTAGGATGATCAGTGTAGGAAATACACTTAAGTTGGTCGTAGTCACTAGGCTGATGAATTATTTGACAGCTTTATTGTGACGACATATCTCTTGTGTAGAGCTTTATTGGGACAACGTTTCTCTATACGTATATAGAGCTTTGTTGTGACAACGTTTCAATCTGTGTAAAGCTTGTATTGTGACAACGTTTTACCCTATGTAGAGCTTTTTGTGGCAACATATCGCCCTGTGCAGAGCTTAATCAAGTCCTTTTTTTTTTCTCTTTGTTGCTATGGGTAATACTCCTCTGTATGCCAGGTGATCGGTGTTCACCATCCTGCACGCTAACGTTCAACGAAGCTGCAAAGTTAATGTAAAACAGTGATGACCGCCGACTGATGGCTCAGGGAGGCTTGTAAAGTTAATGGAAAACACTGTTTGGTGGCTTCCCACTGACAATTCAAGGAGGCTGGCTAAGTTAATAAAACTTGTTGAGGCTGGGAAATCACCCGTACCGTGGTTTGTTTGCAGTCGTCTCATTAGGATTTCGTGAGTCTTAATGGAACTTCTGTTGAGGCTGGCAAAGTTAATGGAACTTCTGTTGAGGCTGGCAAAGTTAATGGAACTTCTGTTGAGGCTGACGAAGTTAATGGAACTTCTGTTGAGGCTTAGCAAAGTTAATGGAACTTCTGTTGAGGCTTAGCAAAGTTAATGGTACTTCTGATGAGGCTTAGCAAAGTTAATGGAACTTCTGTTGAGGCTAGAAAAGTTAATGGAACTTCTGTTGAGGCTTAGCAAAGTTAATGGAACTTCTGTTGAGGCTAGCTAAGTTAATGGAACTTGTGTTGAGGCTGGCAAAGTTAATGGAACTTCTGTTGAGGCTAGCAAAGTTAATGGAACTTCTGTTGAGGCTGGCAAAGTTAATGGAACTTCAGTTGAGGCTGGCAAAGTTAATGGAACTTCTGTTGAGGCTTAGCAAAGTTAATGGAACTTCTGTTGAGGCTTAGCAAAGCTAATGGAACTTCTGTTGAGGCTGGCAAAGTTAATGAAACTTCTGTTGAGGCTTAGCAAAGTTAATGGAACTTCTGTCGAGGCTTAGCAAAATTAATGGAACTTCTGTTGAGGCTTAGCAAAGTTAATAGAACTTCTGTTGAGGATGGCAAAGTTAATGGAACTTCTGTTGAGGCTTAGCAAAGTTAATGGAACTTCTGTTCACTGACTAGTCACTGACAAAAATCATCCTTTTAATATTTTTTTTTTTTAAATTTCAAGCCTCACCGAACTCTATACATACATCATTTCTTGACTTTTTTTTTGTTCTTGCTATTATCTTTGACTAGTATTTTCCCTTGTTTTGGGAGTTTTAGGGATATATGAAAGTCCAGTATACTTTTTGATCTCTCGTAACCTCAAAATTAAAAACAAAATTGTGAGCGTTCCTAGTCTTGTTTTTTCCTAGGTTTCAGACCTAGACGAATTTGAAATAATGATTTTGAGAGTTAACATATACAATTTTTTTTATTATATACGGTAACGAAAAAAAATTAAGTTAGCACCTTTTATTTTATCCTCAAAGACAGCATCGTAAACATAATAATAATAATAATAATAATAATAATAATAATAATAATAATAATAAATTATTATTATTGTTATAAAAATCGCAGTAAACCTGCCCCAGCTTATTTACATACCTTGGCAATACCTCGACAGGTATGGAATAACTTGTGAAAGAGATTGTTAAGAAAGAATGCCTAACATGTATTGTGTAAGAGGCGAACTAACCTAGTTAAGGAGCTCAAAACATATGTAACCCAGTGTGTGTGCGTGTGTGTGTGCGTGTGCGTGTCGTGTGCGTGTCCTGTGCGTGTGCGTGTCGTGTGCACATTCATTTATAAGGGTCACTTTAGAGCTAGTTTTTTTTTTTTACATTCAGTGTGGAGTCATGTCCTCCGGAAATACCAAGATAAAGATAGTAGAGTAACGACGATGATAATATCAATGTTAATAGTGTAATAATATAAATAATTAAAAACATTATCAATAATAACTGTAAATATGTAATAACAACAATAAAAGTAAAAATAATAACATAAACTAATAGTATTAATGAAACTAATATTACTGCTAGTACCATTATTTCTCGTCTCCTGGTGAATATTATAATACTTCTGCTGTTGTTACTACGACAATAATAAAACAGCAACAAGTTAACGGGGAAAGAAAAAAAAATATGTATAATGCAGCAGTCGCCTAAAAATATGTAGCTAACCCAGTTCCCATATAATTTCTCGCTGTTGTTCTTGTTGTTATCATCCTTCAGGGAGGATAAAGTGTGGTTGATAAAGGGTTCTTGATCCGAGAAATTGGAGGTTCACTTCCATTCAGAACAAACCTGGGCGTTACATGATTCTTGCAGGTTAAAATTAGGCTTTCTTGTGTATTAATAATAATAATAATTATATTATTATTATTATTATTATTATTATTATTATTTAATAATTATAACTATACACGCAGCATTAATTAATATTTTTCATAGCAACATTATAATAATAAAAACAGTAGTAAAACTATTAACTAAGTCATATTGAAAAAAATATTAGTATATTATCGGAAGAAATATATAAGTATTACCTGGATATTTAATGACAGTTTGTGTGAAGAACAAACATTGCTTGCACTTGTGCCGTGTTTGAAGTGGAAATCAGTTCAAAAGTGAATGTGAAACTGGAACTAATATTTGCTCGACAAGTCTGAATTTTTACCAATGTCACCCCTTGGCTAACACTACACACAAACATACACTTATGTATGCATACGTACATATACTCTCATTCATATATATATATATATATATATATATATATATATATATATATATATATATATATATACAGAAGAATGGACGGGGAATCGAACTGTGGCACTAGTAGTAGTAGGTCAAGCGTTTTACCAATGAGCTACAAAGCTTACAGTTGAAAGAATCCGAAAACAGAAAGTCTGTTAATATTTTCAATCAGCGGGCACTGTCTGTGACTCTACTGTCTCTTCTGTTTCTTCAGCAACAATCGTTTATTACGACTTATACTGAACATACGGACTACATGGCTTAGAGGGGTGTAAGAATAGATTTACTGCGAAAAATTATGTGATTGTGGGAAGAGACAGTAAGGGTCACAGACGGTGTCGCTGACGGAAACTTTGACAGAACTTCTGTTTCCGGATTTTTCCCACTGAAAGCCTCGAAGTTCAGTGTTAAAGTGCCGGACTTCTGCCACCAGGGCCACGGTTCGATTCCCCCGTCCATTCTTCCGTTTATATAATTATAAAATAGTCAAAATATTTTATTTTGTTAGGTGAGTCATTTCTTTATATAAATATCTATGAAAGGTATAATGGCGCCACTGTTCACCTTCCTCACAATTTATAGTAATTTATATATATATATATATATATATTTTTTTTTTCAAGCTCCAGTAATTCTCAGCGATTTTAGTTACGCTGTGATTGGTCACTCACAGTAGTGTCTTGGCTGTGATTGGTCATTCACGGTAGTGTCTTAGCCCTGATTGGTCATTCACTGTAGTGTCTTAGCTTTGATTAGTCACTCACGGGATTGAGTGTTATGACTGAACAGTGTATATATATATATATATATATATATATATATATATATATATATATATATATATATATATATATATATATATATATATATATATATATATATATATATATAAACTTGATATCATGAAGACAAAACATACTCTGAAATTATAAAACTTATACCAATGATCATATTGCCAGGCACGAGTGGTTGGACGTGTGTATATATACATCCAGTTGAGCAATAATAACTTCCAGCCCTCAAGGATGGTGGCCCGATGCATTTAAAGGGTTCTTGATCCACGGAATTGAAGCTAACTTCACATTTTTCTCATTCATTTCTCACTATATGAATATTTTTGGTTTAGCGCATCCCCGTGAATGTAATGATAACGGTAATATGTATAATTACCCCATCCTTCCCATAAATTACCCAGACACACACACATGATACGACAAAGCTCTTGGAGCAGGGAGAGAGTGGACCTAGTAGCGACCAGCGAAGAGGCGGGGCCAAGAGCTGTGAATCGACCTCTGCAACCACAAACAGGTGAGTACACACACACACACACGAGTATTACACTTATTGACAAACTCTTGAGAACACAACTTTTTTCAACAAGGATCTTTACAGTGACGCCGCAAAAGCACTCAGTCTCTGCCACTTGAGCAGCATTCTAAGTGCTAGGAGAGCGCATATTACGTAAACCTAAATATATATATTTAAGAAAGACGAGGAGGAGAGAGAGGGACGGAGAGTCCCAACTCGTTCTGACAGCATTCACCATGAACAAGCATTGACCCGCTGACCGATGTGTGCGTCATGTAGCTGCTGCGTCTTCGTCTCACTTCCATCCTAAAACAAGTTCCTTTACCAATGTGAATGTAAAAATAGTCAAGCTCCTCGTTGCTGGATGGCGCAGCCTCTAAACAGTTTACACCACACATAACAAATGTAGACCTTTTTTTTTTTATGACAAATGGCGTAGTCAACACGGGGAGGAAAAAAAAATACAGTGGCAGAAACTTTATCGAGACGTCTCGGTAAAGTTCCTCTCTAGGACCTTTTATTATGACGTTCAACACAAAGCTTCATGTAGGTAGGTGGGGAACGTCATGATTAAAAAAAAGTTATATTTGGTGAATGTGTCTTTGTCGCTCCTGCTTGATGGTGTTTCATTCTGATTCTTAAGATATATTAGGAACAGGTTCAGTGGTACAGCGTTCAACGCACAGCCGAAAGTGCCAAGGTTCGATTATCGGGAGGGGCTTATTGGACGAGCAAGACTCCTTAAACATGTATCTGTCCACTTAGCGGTTACTAGATACCTAAGAGCGAGCCGGCTGTTGCAGGTCACCTACTAGGAAGTAACCGGAAAGACCTGAACGAAAATAAGCCATACTACTTGATTTAACACTAAACTAATTATAACAATTTAGTTCAGTGCACACACACGGGATATATAAAGTATATATACATCAAGAGGTGAATGTCGGCATAAATATCCTGAAATGTTTACTTTAATTCCTATTTTAGGGATTAAAGTATTTTTGTTTGATGGTGAAAAACTTACTGTAGCCTCAATGACCCCAGTGTTGTTAATCAGCTTTAACCCTCCCTCCATCCCCCATTAACCAACTTCGTACACACCTTCTAACTTAGATGAAAACTTATGATATTTAAAGATTTCTGCTTGGCATGATTGTAATAATTATTATATTAAATGGCAGCTGATTCACTCCTACTGGAGGAGCAAAATTATCAATATATTATTAGCTTTGTTTGACCCTTTAACCCCTTGACAATATACTTTTTACACACACACACATGATAGGCTGTGAATGTTATAAATCAGGACGAAAAGAAATGAAGATAGGCTGTAAATGTTATAAGGTAGGACTTGATTTTTTAGATAGGACGTGAATTTTTTAAAATAGTCTATGAATATTATAATTTATGGGTGTCCCGTGGCTCTGTTGGTAATGCTCTCGCCTCATACACTGAATGTCCATGGTTCAATCCCCAGCATGGGTGGAAACGTTGGGCATGTTTCCTTACACCTGCTGTACCTAGGTGTCAGTTGACTGGTGTGGGTCGCATCTTGAGGGACAAGATGGAAGGACCACATGGAAATAAGACAGTCCTCGATGAGGCACTGACTTTCTTGGGTTATCCTGGGTGGCTAACCCTCCCCCGGGATAAAAATCCCAACAAATCTTAAGTTAGAACGAAAATAATTAAAGATAGGCTGTGAATGTTGGAAAATGTAGTGTGAATGTTAGAAGACAGACTGTTAGAAGACAGTTTGTGAATGTTAAATGTTGCATGCTTGGAGTTAGGTTGTGTATATTTAGTAGGAAGAGTGCGCATGTTAGAAGTTAGTTTTCCAATTTGTTGTGCACTTTACCAACTGTACATTTGCTATTAGCAGAAGTAGGAAACATGAGGCATACGATCAGTTGTTTAGTGGTTGCTGCTTATTGTGTAAGCTGGCAGGTGTTGTCAACAAGTGTAAGCTGGAAGATGTTTTCGAAGAGTGTAGGCTAGCAGGTGTTGTCAACAAGTGTAGGCTGGCAGGTGTTGTCAACAAGTGTAGGCTGGCAGGTGTTGTCAACAAGTGTAGGCTAGCAGGTGTTGTCAACAAGTGTAGGCTGGCAGGTGTTGTCAACAAGTGTAGGCTGGCAGGTGTTGTCAACAAGTGTAGGCTAGCAGGTGTTGTCAACAAGTGTAGGCTGGCAGGTGTTGTCAACAAGTGTAGGCTGGCAGGTGTTGTCAACAAGTGTAGGCTGGCAGGTGTTGTCAACAAGTGTAGGCTGGCAGGTGTTGTCAACAAGTGTAGGCTAGCAGGTGTTGTCAACAAGTGTAGGCTGGCAGGTGTTGTCAACAAGTGTAGGCTGGCAGGTGTTGTCAACAAGTGTAGGCTGGCAGGTGTTTAGGACGTGTAGAATGGCATGTGTTGTCAACAGGTGTAGGCTGGCAGGTGTTTTTGACGTGTGTAGGATTATAGACAACATTTCACGTCTCACGTGAACATTCTGGTTCAAGTTGCAGATATTTTTTACTAGCGCCAAGTTTTTCATTTAGGCCTCATGCATAATTAGAAACTTTAACAATAGTTTTTATAGGGTGAACTGTGTGGAATAAAAATAAACTCAAAAAACATAAACTCAGTCGCCGTTCAAAGCCTCTTCATCAAAAAAATAATAATTTACTGAGTTCCACATAACTCTAGAATAAGTTTTGTGTATAATAAAAGAGGAATGGAATTTTAATGTATAGAATTTTAATGTTATTGCAATTATGATTTTTTTTTTATCTTTAATGAGGTGGGGTGCCTTGATGCTGGTTAAGGGCTCTTGATCCATGGAATTAAATGTACCATTTTCTTCCATTCTTCAGGTGCTGTGTGGGCCCCTATGGTGTTAGCGCTTCTCTTGTGAATATAATGAAACAGTGTTTGTTATAAATTCAAAATCCTTTTCAGTTCTAGCGATATGCGTACTCCCATGAACAATTATTACTGAAGAATTATTATTGAAGATTTTTTTTTTTTTTTTCGGTTAAAAAAAAATATTTCGATAACCTAATGTTAGTCACGGATTTTATTTTTAATAATCCTGTGTTGATATATTTTTTTTCTTGTTACCTGCGTGATGTTTTCGAGTCATGCTTTGCTTGTAAGCTGTGTAGGCCTACACATTATTTGTTAATGTTCAATATGTGTAAGTTGTTTCCTGTTGTGGTTCCATATGTTGATTAGGAGTTTAGAACATCCATTGGTTCCCGTATGTTGAGGTGCTGGTTACGTCTGCATTCTCTTCAATATAATTTTTTTTTTAATATACAAAAATATCTTTATTTCTACATGTACAAGGTATACAGACCTAGCTGACATACTACTATATAGAAAGCCGCTTTTTATACTAAGCATTTCGGGGCAAATTAGGTCAGTTTTGTCCCAGGATGCGACCCACACCAGTCGACTAACACCCAAGTACCCATATTACTGATATGTGAACATAAACAATCGGTGCAAGGAAATACGCCCAATGTTTCTACCCTTGCCGGGAATTGAACCCGAACACTCACCGTGTGAAGCGAGAGCTTTAGCCACCAGACCACGGGACACCGTTACTCTGCTGAAAACGAATGCATTATGTAGAGGAATTAGACACATGTGCAATAAATACCTGGGTATCTTCAGTTGACGATGTTTCGCCAACAAATAGGTTTTTTCATTCAGTATAGAGATGATATATGAAGATAGAAAAAAGATGAGGTAATCAGTCCCGCAGTTTTGCCGAACTATACACAGAAGACAGTAGAAGATGAAGCAATCAGTCCCTCAAAATGGAAGCTGGTGTTCAGTCCCTCAACCTGGAAGCTGGTGTTCAGTCCCTCAGCCTGGAAGCTGGTGTTCAGTCCCTCAGCCTGGAAGCCGGTGTTCAGTACCTCAGCCTGGAAGCTGGTGTTCAGTCCCTCAGCCTGGAAGCTGGTGTTCAGTCCCTCAGCCTGGAAGCCGGTGTTCAGTACCTCAGCCTGGAAGCCGGTGTTCAGTACCTTAGCCTGGAAGCCGGTGTTCAGTACCTCAACCTGGAAGCTGGTGTTCAGTCCCTCAGCCTGGAAGCCGGTGTTCAGTACCTCAGCCTGGAAGCTGGTGTTCAGTCCCTCAGCCTGGAAGCTGGTGTTCAGTACCTCAACCTGGAAGCTGGTGTTCAGTCCCTCAGCCTGGAAGCTGGTGTTCAGTCCCTCAGCCTGGAAGCCGGTGTTCAGTACCTCAGCCTGGAAGCCGGTGTTCAGTCCCTCAGCCTGGAAGCCGGTGTTCAGTACCTCAGTCTGGAAGCCGGTGTTCAGTCCCTCAGCCTGGAAGCCGGTGTTCAATCCCTCAGCCTGGAAGCCGGTGTTCAGTACCTCAGTCTGGAAGCCGGTGTTCAATCCCTCAGCCTGGAAGCCGGTGTTCAGTACCTCAGTCTGGAAGCCGGTGTTCAGTCCCTCAGCCTGGAAGCCGGTGTTCAGTCCCTCAGCCTGGAAGCCGGTGTTCAGTCCCTCAGCCTGGAAGCCGGTGTTCAGTCCCTCAGCCTGGAAGCCGGTGTTCAGTACCTCAGTCTGGAAGCCGGTGTTCAGTACCTCAGCCTGGAAGCCGGTGTTCAGTCCCTCAGCCTGGAAGCCGGTGTTCAGTACCTCAGCCTGGAAGCCGGTGTTCAGTCCCTCAGCCTGGAAGCCGGTGTTCATCCTCAGCCTGGAAGCCGGTGTTCAGTCCTCAGTCTGGAAGCCGGTGTTCAGTCCTCAGCCTGGAAGCCGGTGTTCAGTACCTCAGCTGGAAGCCAGGTGTTCATACCCTCAGCCTGGAAGCCGGTGTTCAGTCACCTCAGTCTGGAAGCCGGTGTTCAATCCTCAGCCTGAAGCCGGTGTTCAGTCCTCAGCTGAAGCCGGTGTTCAATCCTCAGCCTGGAAGCCGGTGTTCAGTACCTCAGTCTGGAAGCGGTGTTCACACCTCAGCCTGGAAGCCGTGTTCAGTCCTCAGCCTGGAAGCCGGTGTTCATCCTCAGCCTGGAAGCCGTGTTCAGTCCTCAGCTGGAAGCCGGTGTTCAGTCCCTCAGCCTGAAGCCGGTGTTCAGTACCTCAGTCTGGAAGCCGGTGTTCATCCCTCAGCCTGGAAGCCGTGTTCAGTCCTCAGCCTGGAAGCCGGTGTTCAGTACCCTCAGCCTGGAAGCCGGTGTTCAGTCCCTCAGCCTGGAAGCCGGTGTTCAATCCCTCAGCCTGGAAGCCGGTGTTCAGTCCTCAGCCTGGAAGCCGGTGTTCAGTCCTCAGCCTGGAAGCCGGTGTTCAGTCCTCAGTCTGGAAGCCGGTGTTCAATCCTCACCTGGAAGCCGGTGTTCAGTCCCTCAGTCTGGAAGCCGGTGTTCAATCCTCAGCCTGGAAGCGGTGTTCAGTACCTCAGCTGGAAGCCGGTGTTCAGTCCTCAGCTGGAAGCCGGTGTTCAGTCCTCAGCTGGAAGCCGGTGTTCAGTCCCTCAGCTGGAAGCCGGTGTTCAGTCCTCAGCTGGAAGCCGGTGTTCATCCTCAGCCTGGAAGCCGGTGTTCAGTCCTCAGCCTGGAAGCCGGTGTTCAGTCCCTCAGTCTGGAAGCTGGTGTTCAATCCCTCAGCCTGGAAGCCGGTGTTCATCCAGCCTGAAGCTGTAGTCTTGGAAGCCGGTGTTCAATCCTCAGCTGGAAGCCGGTGTTCATCCTCAGCCTGGAAGCCGGTGTTCAGTCCTCAGCCTGGAAGCCGGTGTTACTCAGCTGAAGCCGTGTTCAGCCTCAGCTGGAAGCCGGTGTTCAGTCCCTCAGCCTGAAGCCGGTGTTCATCCCTCAGCCTGAAGCCGGTGTTCAGTACTCAGCTGGAAGCCGGTGTTCAGACCAGCCTGAAGCCGGTTCAGTCCAGCCTGAAGCGGTGTTCAGTACCTCAGCCTGAAGCCGTGTTCAATCCCTCAGCTGGAAGCCGGTGTTCAGCCTCAGCTGGAAGCCGGTGTTCAGTCCCTCAGCCTGGAAGCCGGTGTTCAGTCCCTCAGCCTGGAAGCCGGTGTTCAGTACATCAGTCTGGAAGCCGATGTTCAGCACCTCAGCCTGGAAGCCGGTGTTCAGTCCCTCAGCCTGGAAGCCGGTGTTCAGTCCCTCAGCCTGGAAGCCGGTGTTCAGTACCTCAGCCTGGAAGCCGGTGTTCAGTCCCTCAGCCTGGAAGCCGGTGTTCAGTCCCTCAGCCTGAAGCCGGTAGTTCCGAGTTCATCCTCAGCCTGGAAGCCGGTGTTCAGTACCTCAGCCTGGAAGCCGGTGTTCAGTCCCTCAGCCTGGAAGCCGGTGTTCAGTCCCTCAGCCTGGAAGCCGGTGTTCAGTCCCTCAGCCTGGAAGCCGGTGTTCAGTCCTCAGCCTGGAAGCCGGTGTTCAGTCCTCAGCCTGGAAGCCGGTGTTCAGTCCCTCAGCCTGGAAGCCGGTGTTCAGTCCTCAGCCTGGAAGCCGGTGTTCAGTCCCATCGCCTGGAAGCCGGTGTTCAGCCTCAGCCTGGAAGCCGGTGTTCAGTCCCTCAGCCTGGAAGCCGGTTTCAGTCCTCAGCCTGGAAGCCGGTGTTCATCTCAGCCTGGAAGCCGGTGTTCAGACCTCAGCCTGGAAGCCGGTGTTCAGTCCTCAGCCTGGAAGCCGGTATTCAGTCCCTCAGCCTGGAAGCCGGTGTTCAGTACATCAGCCTGGAAGCCGGTGTTCAGTACATCAGCCTGGAAGCCGGTGTTCAGCACCTCAGTCTGGAAGCCGGTGTTCAGTCCCTCAGCCTGGAAGCCGGTGTTCAGTCCCTCAGCCTGGAAGCCGGTGTTCAGTACATCAGCCTGGAAGCCGGTGTTCAGCACCTCAGCCTGGAAGCCGGTGTTCAGTCACCTCAGCCTGGAAGCCGGTATTCAGTCCCTCAGCCTGGAAGCCGGTGTTCAGTACATCAGCCTGGAAGCCGGTGTTCAGTCACCTCAGCCTGGAAGCCGGTGTTCAGCACCTCAGCCTGGAAGCCGGTATTCAGTCCCTCAGCCTGGAAGCCGGTGTTCAGTACATCAGCCTGGAAGCCGGTGTTCAGCACCTCAGCCTGGAAGCCGGTGTTCAGCACCTCAGTCTGGAAGCTGGTGTTCAGTCCCTCAGCCTGGAAGCCGGTGTTCAGTACCTCAGTCTGGAAGCCGGTGTTCAGCACCTCAGCCTGGAAGCCGGTGTTCAGCACCTCAGCCTGGAAGCCGGTATTCAGTCCCTCAGCCTGGAAGCCGGTGTTCAGCACCTCAGCCTGGAAGCCGGTGTTCAGCACCTCAGCCTGGAAGCCGGTGTTCAGCACCTCAGCCTGGAAGCCGGTATTCAGTCCCTCAGCCTGGAAGCCGGTGTTCAGTACATCAGCCTGGAAGCCGGTGTTCAGCACCTCAGCCTGGAAGCCGGTGTTCAGCACCTCAGCCTGGAAGCCGGTGTTCAGCACCTCAGCCTGGAAGCCGGTGTTCAGCACCTCAGCCTGGAAGCCGGTGTTCAGCACCTCAGCCTGGAAGCCGGTGTTCAGAACCTCAGCCTGGAAGCCGGTGTTCAGTACATCAGCCTGGAAGCCGGTGTTCAGCACCTCAGCCTGGAAGCCGGTGTTCAGTACCTCAGCCTGGAAGCCGGTGTTCAGCACCTCAGCCTGGAAGCCGGTGTTCAGTCAGTCAGCCTGGAAGCCGGTGTTCAGCACCTCAGCCTGGAAGCCGGTGTTCAGCACCTCAGCCTGGAAGCCGGTGTTCAGTCAGTCAGCCTGGAAGCCGGTGTTCAGCACCTCAGCCTGGAAGCCGGTGTTCAGCACCTCAGCCTGGAAGCCGGTGTTCAGCACCTCAGCCTGGAAGCCGGTGTTCAGCACCTCAGCCTGGAAGCCGGTGTTCAGCACCTCAGCCTGGAAGCCGGTGTTCAGTACATCAGCCTGGAAGCCGGTGTTCAGTACATCAGCCTGGAAGCCGGTGTTCAGCACCTCAGCCTGGAAGCCGGTGTTCAGTACCTCAGTCTGGAAGCCGGTGTTCAGCACCTCAGCCTGGAAGCCGGTGTTCAGTCAGTCAGCCTGGAAGCCGGTGTTCAGCACCTCAGCCTGGAAGCCGGTGTTCAGCACCTCAGCCTGGAAGCCGGTGTTCAGTCAGTCAGCCTGGAAGCCGGTGTTCAGTCCCTCAGTCTCGAGGAATCTTGTCAGTATTGTACAACATTATTGTTGAAACAGGTTGGTTTAACTTGTTTTTCAGACCTCTCAAACATTATTTTATCTGTTTTTTCAAGCCTCTCAAGCAGATTATTTTGCTTTCCCTATGCGTTGGGCGCCTTCTGTCCTCTGGCTTCCTTATTGTTGCACGTTCAACGTCACATCGTCGTTTCTCCCACGTCAAGGCATGGTAGATATTACGTGGCTGTTCACATTTCGGTGAACTTTTGAGCAGGTCTTCGTTGTCTTCGACGCTTCTCTGGTTAAATAAACAGATACCAACAAGTATGGTAGAACAAAAACACTTATAACAGTAAGCTTTTATCTAGACAACGTTTCTCTCGCACGTGAGTTTTTTTCAGTCCTCTGTGAGAGAAATGTTGTTCCAATAAAGGTTTCCGTCAGAGGGGGTTAGTGACGGCATCTCCCGTCTCCTGAGACAAATGACTCCTTAGATCACTCGTCTTAAACCGTTGATAACCGCCGTATCAGAGGGTATACAAGTGTAGAACAACCCTTTTGTAGTGACAACACTTCGCTCTGTGTACAACGAAGCGTTGACACAACGAAAGATTGTTCTGCACCTGTCTTGTTCATTGTTTCTCTCCATTGTTGACAAGTTTGGCAAGTTCCTCTTCTCTCTGCCTACCCATCATTGCCTCAATTTCTTCTGTCTTGTCACTGTCTTCTCTTCTGCATCTTAATCTTGTGTTGAGAGAGAGAGAGAGAGAAATGAGGGAGGCTGGAAAGGAGACAATGATGAAGTGGGAGAAAGTGAGGAAGGTGAAAGGGCGACAGTTATGAAAAAAGTGAGAGAGATGGAGAAGAGTGAAACGGAGAGAGAGAAAGAAAGAAGAGATGCAAAGGAAATACCTAAAGAAAGAACAAATAAACAACCCAGAAAGGTGCGCATACACATAAATAATGCATATACATAATACATATTCGCAATACATATGCACAATACACACAGGAAAAAAAATATATATGAAACATACAAAAGATTGCACGCAGTGAGTGAAGTTCAAGATTTAAAGACAGCAGGTGGGGGCCCAAGTGAGACACAGCAGGGAGGCCCAGGTGTTGAGACACATCAGAGGGCCCAGGTGTTGAGAGACACAGCAGGAGCCAGGTGAGAAACAGCAAGGGGCCCAGGTGAGAAACAGATGGGGCCTAGGTGATAGACAGCAGGGGGCCCAGATGTTGAGAGACACAGCAGTGGGGCCCAGGTGTTGAGAGACACAGCAGAGGGCCCAGGTGTTGAGAGACACAGCAGGAGCCCAGGTGAGAAACAGCAAGGCGCCCAGGTGATAGACAGCAGGGGGCCCAGATGTTGAGAGACAGAAGGGGGCCCAGGTGTTGAGAGACAGCAGGGGCCCAGGTGTTGAGAGACAGCAGGGGCCCAGGTGTTGAGAGGCACAGCAGGGGGCCCAGGTGTTGAGAGACACAGCAGGGGGCCCAGGTGAGAAACAGCAGGGGAGGCCCAGGTGTTGAGAGACACAGCAGGGGAGTTCTGAAAGCGAAAGTGGTGGAGTGAGCTTACACGAGGGTGGACTAGCGCAGGTGTGACGTGAATCCGCTTGTTTTTGTTGTTCATTCTGGCCTTTGACTCTCATGGAAAACGGGAAATCAACACATAAACACACAAACTCTTCTCTCTCTCTCTCTCTCTCTCTCTCTCTCTCTCTCTCTCTCTCTCTCTCTCTCTCTCTCTCTCTCTCTCTCTCACTATTCTTCGTTAAGTTTCTTTTACTTTTTTAATTATCAATGTACTTTCTCTCTCTCACTATTCTTCGTTAAGTTTCTTTTGTTTTTTTAATGATCAATGTAAACAATTTAATTGCACTAATACAAAAACTGAATATATGGATAATGTAGATCTCCGTTGCATAATCAGGACGACTGTAAATCCATAAAAAATCTGTATTCGTTTGAAGAAACGGAATGATAAATAGAAGATGAAATTTAATGGAAATGATGAAAAATGAATATAGAACTCGTGAACAATACAGACTTGATCAAGTAGTATATTGTAAAGTGACCACTAAAATATCATATACTGTGACATCGATTTAAGTCGTAATGAACGACTACTACAACGACTGTAAATTAATAAACAGAGAGATGGGCAGGGGGATATTGAACCTTGGTCTAGGGTTCAGCGATTACCAGGTCCAGCTATTTCCAGGTTCAGCGCTTTACCGCTGGACCTGGTAATCGCTGGTATTCATATGCTGTATTGGTGGTGAAATAATGAAAAAAAAAAACCTGTTCACAGCCTAGGTCAGACCCCCAAAATTTAAATACACAGGAAGTGTGGTGTTCAGAACTTTAAAAAATGAATTGGAGTAGGTAAATTAGGAAACACTGAAAGATCTACTACAAAACGGCTCACAGAGCCATTAAGGCAGACAGGTTTTCATTGATATATTTTAAATACTGGAAATATCATAGGTGGTTACCATGAAGCAAAGAAGAGATTACGTACGAGATCATAAAATGATAGCAGAACGCAGATGGCTAAGATTTTTAGCACTATCAACAAATACAAGAGGGTATATGTGCAAACACTGCCTATAAAATAGTTATTTGCAAATAGTTTTAGACTCCTGAAGCTTAAAGTTAAAACTTTTAAAGTTATATGACAAACTGAACACTCAAGGTGAGACACCATCAGTATATCACTGCTTCAGAAACTAAAATGGGTTAACAAATTGGTTATATCTCTCAGACGCGCGAAGATGGGCGCGTATTCGCCTTGGGTGAGATAACATTAAGAAAAATAATAGAGAAGAGAATGTGAATGAAAATTAATGTTTAAAAATCGCCTTAAAACGACGTCTGGCTACTGATGTTTCAACAAGGGGAACGTTGATATCTAAAACATTTCTACTTTGTCAGCCATTTCCTTGGAGCCCTGACCCAGTAATTTACAAGAAAGTTGGGATTATGTATCTTTTCCAGTCTGACCCCTCGCTCGCACCTCAAGAGTAGTTACCCGGATTCGCTATTTATTGCCTTATCAGACTTGATTCTTGGCTTATGATTCAGTAGGCCAGGAGCAAGAAATTAGAATGAGTTACCTTGTCTGGTATTATAATTATAGTCTGCCCTGAAAGTCCAGACAAATCCCCTATCGCATTCTGTCTGTTTTATTCTGGGCTAGGTTTACGACCACGCTACACGTCTTAACCTAGTATACTTCGATGGTGATCCTCTCCTCCTGGGATGGTCTTATGATCCCTCCACACACACCCTCTTCCAAGATGGGTGTGTGTACCTCGATGCTGATGATGGACTCTTGAATCAAGGACTTGGAGCTACACACCCCCTTCGGATCAAATCTGATTACCTTCCAGTCCTTAAGTGCTGCATGAACCTCACAGGTTTAGCGTCCTAACCCCCCCAACCCCAAATAATTATCAGCCTCGACTCTTCCTTCAGTTCTCTTCCTCCCTAAACAGATTTCTTCTTTATAACTATTATATTTTACTTTTGATTTAGCACTATATGACCCGTTCGGATTTACCGCTCCCGTGTTATAATAATATAATAATTATTATTATTACTTTTTCCCGTCTCTAAAAATCACATTTGATTATAATCCAAAGCGAATTACCTTGCTCGTAGAACTCACGTTTACTTGTTCTTTATCAATCTCAGTACTTGTATTCTTAACTATATTTACATTAAAAAAAAACCATTATTTCTGTGGCATTACTGGCATTTTGTTGTTTAAAAAAAAATATCTTTTACATTTTACAAATTTTCACTTTTCTTATTGTTCTGGTCACTACTTCTTTTGTCTTTCACTTACAATGTAAAATGTCTAATCAAGCGATTTATATTTTTTTTGACCACAAGTTCGGCAAGTTGTTAACATTTAACTAGTGACTATACGTTATCGCCACGGTGTTTTTTTCTTCGCGCTTATTGTGGCTTGCAGCAAATATAATGATGGAGAGAAAAAAAATGTTGAAAATAAAAATAATGCCTCCGCCAATAACTTTTACTAATGTTGCTGTTATTACAAGGTGAAATAAAAAAAAAAGAGATAAATGTGGAAAATTATAAGGAAAAAAAATATTGATTAATAAGAAATATATATATATATATATATATATATATATATATATAATTAGTATTGTATTCCAGTAATATCACTTTCCATAATCTTCCGACTCATGTATATCTGACCTGGCTGGCCACACTCCCTGGAGAGTCGTGTCCCTCTCAAGAGGTCAGGTCATTTACCTCGAACTTTAATGTGTAATTTAGATTTCCGAAAAAAACTTGTGCTTGCAACCCCCTTTTTATTTAAAAAAATAAATAAATATGAGAAGTTTTCAACATTAAGAGAAAACAATTGCTTATGTAACTAAAACTTTAAATACGTCAAACCCCTCAGACTGAAACATTGAAATGTATTAAAAAAAAATTTCTTTATAATATATTCAAACAGAATTGCTTCTTGCATGTATATTATAAATAAATTGTTTATATTATGTACAAACAGGATTGCCTTAATTTTTCTTATGAAATATTTTTCATGCATATGCATTTTTTGTGGGCAGCAACTTATTAGAAAATTAGTAATATATATATATATATATATATATATATATATATATATATATATATATATATATATATACATATATATCACTACGGTATATACACACAAATATGTTCATTATTATGTATTTAAGCTAATGTACTTTATTCCTAATGTTATTAATTAAATTATAATCGACTACTTTAAACCTAACAAATTATCTTTAAAGCGGAAGTCAAAATAATATTTAAACTGCAGAATAAGGTTTATGATTGAGGTCGAAATATTCCGATCCATTCAACTGTGTTTGTACTTCCTTCATCTGGGAGTTATCTTCGCAGATAACTTGAATGTAAACGCTTGTAAGATATTCAAAAAAATCCTTATTACTACTATAATATTATTATTTTTATTATTATTATTATTGTTATTATTAGTAAATAAATTTAGATTCTACTTCACCGCTTAGAATTCTGGAAGATTTTATATTTGTTTATTATTTTATTGAATTTTTATTATATTTAATAATATGGTCCCGAGAAACCACAGCACGATTTAAAAAAAAAATAATTGTAGCAGACAAAATAATATTGGTCATTGCTTCAAGTAGTGTAAAATTTCCGTGACCAGGCGCCTTCTATTGAATAGGATTTTGAAAGTTTTGTGGTGACCATTGTTCCAAGTCAGAGCCAGTGTCCTCTCTAGTGTTAGAGGCGCCTTGATGTTGGGGAAGGGCTCTTGGTCCAGGGAATTCGGGCTGCTGCTCCTCCTCACCTTTTCAGAAGGTGAAGGTATGGCCCCATATTTCTCAGGCGCTGTATGACCAATTCGGGTTTAACGTTTCACCTCGAATAATAATAATAATAACAAACAATAATAATTTTAAGTTTAAATTCTTTCGACTGCACGTTTATCATTAAGGCAAAGTTCTCCTATACACTTAAATAAAGAATAGTTTAATCCTTACAATATAAATTTAAGTGATCTGTCACAGCAGACACCATGGTTAATATACACTGTGAAAAGTGTTAGTTTAGTTTGTTAGGCTATCGACTGCGTGAAGATCCTTAATTAAACCTGCATTTCCCCTCTGCACTAACAATCAAGAATACGTTAATGCCTAACACAGAGATTAAAACGAATTCTCATTGTATATCTGTATATTTTTGGAGATATACACCTCGCTGAATATGCCCTCTGACCATTGGTTGAGTTTACAGCCTAGTGACTGCACGAGGGACATAAAAGCTGCATGTTACCGATTAAAGTAAACTGTTGGTATTACACAAGAGTATATATACCGAGAGGTATATATAAATGATCCAAGTGGGACCGAAACGTCGTCGTAAGCACCCCTCTCCTATGTGCGGGTTATTTGCGTATATACCGAGAGGTGCATGTCTCTTCATGTATATGCGCCGTCTTTACTTTAATCCCTATTTTAATGATTAAAGTTTTCTTGACCAGTGGTGAACACGTTACATGCAGCCTTCATGACCCTCGTGTAGTCGATTGGCTCTAAACCCAATTAACCAGCCAACCTCTGAGCGTATGCACACCGAGTGAGACACAACACTGGGTGTATATATCGTGTTTACTCACCTATTTGTGGTTAGCGGGGTCGATTCATAGCTCCTGGCCCCGCCTCTTCGTTGATTGTTACTAGGTCCGCTCTGTGTGTGTGTGTGTGTGTGTTTAAGCCCAAGCGACCTTTCTTGGGTCGTGACTGCTGCGGTACAAGGCTTTGAGTTCAGAGCAACGATTAATATCTCTCTCCTTTGACTCACGACACTGAGGAAAAACACTTGGGGAACATTCAAGTATTTTTTTGCCATCCTATAAATATTTCCGGCTGCCTCATTTGCATCTGTTATCACTGAACATTGGTCAGTGCTGATTTCTGTGCGAATTTCGGGACGCCTTTTACCGCTTGTCACACCCTGTGACCCTCCTCTGTTTCCTCGGATCCAACTTAAATTTCCTTCCATTTCCCGGCAGCTCTGTGACCTTTACACGATTTAAGCACTTCCCAATGAATATAATTAATGATAATAATCATATTAATATAAAATAATACTGAAAACATTAATAATAATAATAATAATAATATTAAATGGCATGTATATCGAGAGGGTATCTGTGTACTGTATAAAATAAGAGTTAACTTGAATGAATCTCTTCTTTGACAGGATTGAAATATTCTAACTGGTGGCGAACAGCCTTAATGACCATCGTGTAGTTGATAGGCTTGAAACCCAGTTAGCCAACCAATAATAAAAATAGCAACTGATGATAATAACAATAACAACAATAATAATAATAGCAACAATAATAATAATAATAACAATAACGATAATAATAATAACGATGATAATAACAACAATAATAATGATAGTAATAATCATAATCCACTTCCTACTTTCATGGGACTAATGTTGCAATAACGGCAGCCAGTATTGCACAATTGCTCGTCCTTTGAAGCGAAAAATATTATCATCTGGAGCGTGTCTTGTGAGCGAAACTTTTAGGAAAATCAGGTAAATTTGGGATTTCCACACGACATTCCCTTGAGGCTGGTGACCTGCTCTTGATCCAAGGACTTGGAGCTTTTTTTTTTTTCCTTGGATCAAACTTGGTTACCTCACATTCTTCAGGCAGTTTATGCAATTTGTGGGTTTAACGCTTCCCTATGAGTATAATAATAATAATGTAATATTATTGATACAGGCTAGGATGCCATCCATAATTCTCGCATACAACCCATATACCTACTTATTGCTAGGTGAACAGATGTAAGGATACTAACACCCTGGTACCTATTTACCGCTAGATGAACAGGGATAACAGATGTAGGGAGACTAACACCCTCGTGCTTATGTATGGGTAGAACAGGGGCAACAGGTGTAAGGAGCACATAAAACTTCCGTCTTTCAAAAAAGATATATATATATATATATATATATATATATATATATATATATATATATATATATATATATATATATATATATATATATATATATATATGTATATATATATATATATATATATATATATATATATATATATATATATATATATATATATATAACTAGCTGAAACAACTGGGAGGATTTAAATGCATATTAAGTATGATAATTGTAAGTTCCTGAAGGTTATTAGCGTTCATGATGCTGAACAGACTTCGCCTTGAACAAATACACTTTATTATACAAGCTTTCAGATACTGGAACAGTGTTTCGCTCTGGTTAAAGCTTTATCAAGCCATGTTTCGTCTTGATTAAAGCTTCATGCTTGATGCTGATCAAGGCTTTCTTGTATAACTTTTCGTGCTGCATGAAGCTTTACCAAGCCATGTTTCACTCTGTTAAGATTCTTGTCAAGTCATACTTCACTGTGTAGAGCTTTATAATGTATCACCATGTAGAGCTTTATCATGTATCACTGTATAGAGCTTTATCATGTATCACTATGTAGAGCTTTATCACGTATAGGTGTGTAGAACTTTATCATGTATATGTGTGTAGAGCTTTATCTTGTATAGATGTGTAGAACTTTATCATGTATCACTGTGTAGATCGTTATCATGTATCGCTCTGTGTAGAGCTTTATCATGTATCACTATGTAGAGCTTTATCACATATAGGTGTGTAGAACTTTATCATGTATATGTGTGTAGAGCTTTATCTTGTATAGATGTGTAGAGCTTTATCATGTATCGCTGTGTAGAGCTTTATCAAGTCATGATAATGTGATATTATTTATTATTATTGTTATTTTATTATTACTATTGCAACCGGTAAGGGTTATATAGAACCCGGGGAATGGAAAATAATTATTTTGATCCTAGGAAGGGGAGGGTAGCTTTAATTTCTCAGATCAAGAGCCCTTCACTATAATGAAGGAGCAAGGTGGTGGTGGCTCCTGGTTTTATCTACCCACCTCGACCTTTTACCACCCCCGTCAGCAGCACCCGGAGCCTAATAATCAGGTGACTCAACACGCCCACCCCACACACACCTAAATATCTTACTGCGTCCCTATACACACACACAAACATTAGCTTCAGGAATACGCTGAAATAGAGTGCGTTACAGACGCAGTCGTCGAAAAAAACGATCAGACGAAAAATGGCCTATTTTTTAGAAGCAGAAATAAGCGCATGCAATTAGGAACTGACGTAGCAATCAGGAGTTAACGTAGTAATTAGGAACTGACGCAGCAATTAGGAACCGACTAGATGAATGTGGACTGTAGTGAAAAAAAAATTCTATTGAAAGACAAAGTTCAGAAGGAATACATACATAGCTACGGGACACACAAGTGGTATTGGGATATGCAAAATATAACAGTCTGTTGAATACAATGAAAAAAGAAGCGCATTACACAATTGTACTGAACTTAATCCATCTTATGTGTCCTATGAGGTTAATCCTGATAACTGTACCTCATTTTTTAGAAGTTGCAGAATTCGGGTATTTATTGGCATTTTCTTATTTATAAGAAAAGGCAAATACTACTAATAGATGTGCTCGGAGATTAAGCTTAAACTTAAATGAGAGCATGAAGGCTCTAAAATCAGTCTCACTCGGTAAAAATAGATAACAAAAGTGATTACCAATAGAGGTAACGAGAGTAATGACGAAAAGAGGTAACATGAGTGATGACAATAGAGGTAACGAGAGTGATGACAAAAAAAGTAACAAGGGTGATGACAAAAACTAGTCGATGTAACATCACGCTTCGTGTCTTCAGGAAGGTGCTAATGAGGTACCTTTCCAGTTTTATACTCTTCAAGGTGGTGGTGGTGATGATGGTGGTGGTGGTGGTGGTGGTGATGGTGATGATGGTGATGATGGTGGTGGTGATGGTGATGATGGTGGTGGTGGTGATGATGGTGGTGGGAGGAGAGCTTCTCTCCTCTTGTATTAAGCCAGAATGCCTTACATTCCTCAGGCACTGTGAAAACCTTAAGGGTTTAGCACATCTCAGTAATAATACTAATATACTACTAATAATAATTATAATTAATACTTAAATTTTATAGAAAGAAGCGAACTTCAGAACTCAGGTGAGCACAACTTAAGACTACTCACAAACATCAGGAGAGACTTTGAAATGAGAAAAAAAAATACTAAAATAAGAATGTTTAAATACTAAGATTTTTGCAAAATTCGTTTGGATCGATTGCTCCTAAAACACTATCAAAATATTTAACTGGCGTAGTAAAGAGGTGATTTTTCGTAAATTCTACCCTCACAATATGTGACAGTGAATAAATGAAAAGCCTATATTAAGTACAGTATAAAGTTCTTTGTGTATTATAAAGAAAATAACAGCCTCATGTCTTCTGTGGGCGATACCAGAATCAGTATGAAAGATGCCTCTGTAGAAGATACCGAAAACAATAGTCAGAAATGAACTAGAACTATAAGACACCGAAAACAGTTATGAGATATCAAAAACAATGGTAGTAGACGCTGAAAGCAGCAGTCAGATAAACAATAACAGTATGAGTCACTAAAAATAGTAAGATAACGAGTAGTAGACACTGAAGACAGCAATCAGATACCAACAGCATCGTAATGTTCAGCGATGACAAATCGCAATTGTTTGGATTCAGAGAATGTAAAGGCTCACAGCGGCTGCAAGACCCAACAGTCATTTCTTCTCATAGAGCATGATAAGTTCACAACCCTTCACTTTGCTTACAGATAATATAAGAAATATCTCAGGAACTTAAGTCCAGATCTTCAAGAGGTAACTTTTTTTTATATTTTATTTAAGATACGGGTATATGTACATATTACATACATTGAAGCATTCCTAACTTATGAACGCTTATAATTTAACAAAATAATTCACATATTTCAAGCAATATAGGAAACACCAAGTCTGGCTAATCTGACGGTCACCACAAAATCTTAAAGCCAAGCTGAAGTAAGGAAAGTATCGAAGCGTGTGAGGCACATGTGTTAACTGTAGTCACCGCGCAGAAAGGTCTGTTTATCCAGGGAACTGGGGCTACCACCTCTCCCTTTCTTCGAATCAAACTAGATTTCCTCCCATCTGACCACTACGTGTATATCCTTTCCCTATAAATATAATATTATACATCTACGCTGATATTACGTGTGTGACGCGTCTCTGCTGCTTCTTTAAAAATCTAAACTCACGACATCGTAATAACACGGTTGCAAATAAACCAGGGAACGGGTGCGGTTTGAACCCCTGGCGAATGAGTCGTTAAACCCCAGACCTAGTTGGATGAGTCTTATTGTAGCCAGCTGGCTTACTCACTGCCCTGGAGTTTTACGCCACCCATTCCGTGGTTTGGCTAAAACCTAGACGTTTGCGATAGAATTCGTTTTAAGAAAATTGCTAGGTTAGCCGTATTCACGCCTCGACCTGTTCTGGGTCTTAATTTTTTTTTTTGTGACGAAGTGTTTTGGCAATTTAGGGTTGGTTTGTTGGCTCTGTTGGCTCTGATGTGGGAGTCATGATTCACTGGACATTCTCTAACATCACACATCCATGCACTTGTGTATTCATTGTTACCTGAGCTTGTGTACCACTGAGCTGTTCTAGTCATGTCTTTAAGGTGTGTGTGTGTGTGTGTGTGTGTGTGTGTGTGTGTGTGTGTGTGTGTGTATGCTGCTGTTTTGATCTCCAGTTCGTGGTGCCGAAGGTTAAAAAATTTTAAAGAGTCAAATTCAACTTTAGAGCCTCTGCTGTGTCCTTTAGAGCCGGGAGTGATTGTTCTAGCCTCTACTGTGTCCTCTAGAGCCGGGAGTGATTGTTCTAGCCTCTACTGTGTCCTCTAGAGCCGGGAATGATTGTTCAAGCCTCTACTGTGTCCTCTAGAGCCGGGAGTGATTGTTCAAGCCTTTGTTGTGTCCTCTAGAGCCGGGAGTGATTGTTCTAACCTCTGATGTGTACTTTAGAGCCGGGAATAATTGTTCTAGCCTCTATTGTGTCCTCTAGAGCCGGGAGTGATTGTTCTAGCCTCTCCTGTGTCCTCTAGAGCCGGGAGTGATTGTTCTAGCCTCTCCTGTGTCCTCTAGAGCCGGGAGTGATTGTTCTAGCCTCTACTGTGTCAAGAGCCGGGAGTGATTGTTCTAGCCTCTCTTGTGTCCTCTAGAGCCGGGAGTGATTGTTCTAGCCTCTACTGTGTCCTGTAGAGCCGGGAATGATTGTTCTAGCCTCTACTGTGTCCTCTAGAGCCGGGAGTGATTGTTCTAGCCTCTACTATGTCCTCTAGAGCCGTTACTGGTTGTCCTGTGTCTAGTTCATTATCTTTATCTTTTATCATGACACAGAATGATATATATATATATATATATATATATATATATATATATATATATATATATATATATATATATATATATATATATATATATATATATATATATGTCTACAATGTTGTCTGTATTTACCATTTGTCATGGCGCGCCGCTGTCTCTCTGGCTACCTTTCCCTTCATGGTAAAGGGCCCTTGAAGAGGGTGAAGGGCTCCTGATCTGAAGAACCGGAATAACCTCGTCCCTGGTGATTTTTACGCTTATTGTTATGCTTTCTGTAATGGAACTCCTGCCCTATGACTGGCAAGGAAATATGGATATATTGAAAATGGTATAAAATACCGAGAAGTTGAAGAGTAAGACACATGTGCAACAGTTGGGTATCTTTATTGTTGAAACGTTTCGCCTACACAGTAGGCTTCTTCAGTCAAATACAGAGGCAGCAGGTGTAGTAGTGAAATGAAGATAATGTAATCAGTCTATCTAACTTTGAAATAAAGAATCTGAGGTTCAGTCCCTCAGCCTGGAGAAGAGTTCAGCTCCATAGTCTGGAACGATATCGTACCTGACCATACTAATGATAGTAGCAAACTACTTAAGGGAACAGCAGGCTGCTCTCTTTAACAGTTAAAGATAGCAACAAACTGTAAATTGAGTATAATGTCAGCTAGTTTTTATTTTCAAACCGCTGAGTAACCAGCGGTTTTTTTATTGCTCTTTAAACGAAAGGGGAAAAAATCAACCTGCGCACCTATCTGATGTCCAGTATTTTGTATGTCGTGATAAAGTCTCCTCTTGTGCTGTACACAGAGTTAAAGTTCGTCCATCATTCATAGCTTATGTGTTTGTGTATGATTGCGCATTTGTACTTACACAGGATTTCTTAACGTTGCTGGTGATGCTATCTCATGGTAGCTCCTGGACCCCGGTACAGCATTCTACCGACTCTTTGTTTTGCAAACCTTTTTACTGTCCCTTGGCATCACATCTTGTTGTTTACATCTAGATGGGCAGGGGTAGAAGGGTGAGATGATAACTGATGAAGAAATCTTCATTGCAACACCAAAGGCTGTTTTGCATTTCTCGTAATCAGACCTACTAATAGTTTTTTTTTTGTATTATATGAAGATACTATAATTTATTTTGTTCAAAACTTTTAATTTTCTCTTAGGATTTTTGGCACTGAAATATCGACATCATTTTGGGTTTTGATATCTGTATCTCATAAATGCCTCCTGTTATTTATTGAACTTTTCTTCCTTGGTAACTTTGGTGTTTTTCTGGGATAGGTCACCTGTTAAGTATTCTTCTAATTTAGTTTTGGTTATAGCCGCAATGTCCGTTTTCTTTTAGCATATAACGTATTTTAGGTCCGTGTTGTAAATATAGAAACTACTCGCGCGCGTGCGTGTGTGTGTGGCAGTCACACACACACACACACACACACACACACACACACACACACACATGAGATTAGTAAAGAAGTTGGAAGAACAAGCAGGTATAACAGGAAGGGCACTGGAATGGATCAGGGAATACCTCAAAGGGAGGCAACAACGGGTCATGGTGCGTGGTGAGGTATCACAGTGGGCGCCTGTGACGAGTGGTGTACCGCAGGGGTCAGTCCTAGGACCAGTGTTATTCCTGGTTTATGTAAATGACATGACGGATGGGATAGACTCAGAAGTGTCTCTATTCGCGGATGATGTGAAAATAATGAGGAGAATCACATCAGAAGAGGACCAGGCAGGGCTGCAAACAGACCTGGACAAGCTCGACATCTGGTCTAGCAGTTGGCTTCTCGAATTCAATCCCTCCAAATGCAAAGTCATGAGGATCGGAGAAGGGCAAAGAAGACCGCTGACAGAGTACAAGCTAGGCGGACAAAGGCTACAAACCTCGGCAAAGGAGAAAGACCTTGGAGTGAGTATAACGCCTAGCACGTCTCCGGAGGCACACATCAACCAGATAACTGCGGCAGCATATGGGCGTCTGGCAAACCTTAGATTAGCGTTCCGTTACCTTAACAAGGAATCGTTCAAGACACTGTATACCGTGTACGTCAGGCCCATACTAGAATATGCAGCACCAGTCTGGAACCCACACCTGGTCAAGCACGTAAGGAAACTAGAGAAAGTGCAAAGGTTTGCGACAAGGTTAGTTCCACAACTCAGGGGTCTGTCTTATGAAGAAAGGTTGAGGGAAATAGGACTAACAACACTGGAGGAAAGAAGGGTCAGAGGAGACATGATAACGACATACAAAATACTGCGGGGAATTGACAAGGTAGATAGTGACAGGTTGTTTCAGAGAGGGAACACAGAAACAAGGGGACACAACTGGAAGCTGAAGACTCAGATGAGTCAAAGGGATGTCAGGAAACATTTCTTCAGCCACAGAGTAGTCAGGAAGTGGAATGGACTAGAGAAAGATATAGTGGAGGCAGGAACCATACATAGTTTTAAGACAAGGTATGATAAAGCTCATGGAGCAGGGAGAGCAGTGACCCAGTAGCAGACAGCGAAGAGGCGGGGCCAGGAGCTGAGACTCGACCCCTGCAACCACAATTAGGTGAGTACAATTAGGTGAGTACACACACACTCGCGCCATTTGTTCTTCCATGTCAAGTTGCAGTCTGTGAATTCTAAAACAAACATTTGCATATAATCTCCCAGTTATTACAAAATATATTCCAAAATTATATACGTATAAACATACTCGATGCATCATTGTTCAAGATTGGTTATTTTCATAGTCCGCATTTGTAGTACGAGTGGAACAATAGAGTTGAGGTGACTCAGTGTATGCACTGTGCGCCTGCATGACTCCAGGAGTTAATATAAAGCTTTATGACCGCACTACCATAAGAAGCAGCTCTATGCGCACTTTCGGCCTCTCTAAAATGCGTGGCACAATTGCATGAATATTTCACGATCGTAGGGTGTGTATACTGACGGAGGGAGTGTGCAGGGTGAGCATACTGACGGAGGGAGTGTGTAGGGTGAGCATACTGACTGAGAGTATATATATATATATATATATATATATATATATATATATATATATATATATAATATATATAATATATATATATATATATATATATATATAATATATATATATATATATATATAATATATATATATATATATATATATATATATATATATATATATATATATATATAATATATATATATATATATATATATATATTATATACATACATACAAGTGTGTTTGTCTTCATCCTTGTCGATTGTACGACTCTCTAACCCACACTGTCGACAGTACGACCATCAATGCACACTGTCGACAGTACGACCATCAATGCACACTGTCGACAGTATGATCATCAATCCACACTGTCGACAGTACGTACGATCATCAATCCACACTGTCGACAGTACGACCATCAATCCACACTGTCGACGACAGTACGACCATCAGGCAAAGGCAGTTCGTTCATAAATTTATGAACCAGACGATGCCATAATCATTAAAAATATCGCACGTATTGTGTAATAGTTGGTTAGATCATCTTTATCTTCATTATTATTTTTCTTGTTTAACAATTCCATGAAAGCTTTTCCAGAGTGTTTCATAATTCATGACTTTCCGCATAGAGTGAGTTGACACAAGTGAAGAACTTAAGAAGAGCCTATTATACCCTAGCCTATTATACCCTAGCCTATTTTATTGAGAAGAGATATTAGAAAAATCAGAGGAAATCTCTTTTCTGATTGCTAGTGTGAAAAAAAGGAATTCTCCATACAGGTAAGTCTGCCCTAAGGCTGATCAAGTATTCCCTCGGAATGTAGAATTCCTAATGGTTATAATTATAACCATAATTTTTAAAGGGGTGGATCGGTAAGCCAGCGGAAGGCCTTCTTCAGTTTACCGAAAGCTCCAGCTGCGGGTCATCATATGACTAAGACCCGCGTCAGGAAACACTTGCCCTGGTTCCTGATGAACCTTATCTAACCTAACCTGGGAATGTGGTCATCATCTTACTGTTGTTTTATTTAGCAAAATACGGTACATCCACAATGTGCTGCTACTCCATTCTATGTGATTGATACGAATAAAAGCTACTTATGTTTTCCATTCATATTCCATCAAACTGGATGGGTTACACACACACACGCCAGTGAAGAGGCGGGGCCAGGAGCTGTGAATCGACCCCTGCAACCACAACTAGGTGAGTACACACACATACTGTAGTGTTTAAATATTTTTGCCTGAGCTGGGAACTTCAGTAGGTCAATGAGGATATCGTTAATATTCCATTAAATGTTCATCTGCTACAGAAACTTCATGAGTTTAATTCAAACATTGTTGAAGTTTATATTACTTGAGAATATCTCTCAAGATAGCCTATCCCAAACTCAGGAAATCAAATATTATTACCTCCAATTTCCCCGCGTGCAGCATGACCCCCAACCCATGAATATAATAATAATATATAATAATATTTTCGCTAACCTTCATTCAGTAACCCTGTTATCGGGAGAATATTCTCCAGATTGAAGAGAATATTTCTTGTTAACATATTCCCTGGCAGTTCCGTGGAAATGTTAATATACTTAAAGTTTTATCAACGTATATTAACTTTCACACACAAAGTTCATCAACTCGTTGATCGAACATGACTGCGTGTTCTGTTGCCTCAAGAGCCACGATTTAGCAGCCTACACCTTGGTAGTTGTTGTAGGATCAGATACGCGTCGCCTGTGGCGTTGCAGGATCAGATACGAGTCGCCTGTGGCGTTGCAGGATCAGATACGAGTCGCCTGTGGTGTTGCAGTCAGTGATCGCTGCACGCGCTGCTAGCCTCTCAAGCGTAACCTCGTGATAGCTCACTTAAGATCAACATGTGGAATCTGGTACCACAATTTGTGTCCACGTTGAGGTCGCAACTCTGGAAATGCTTTAGTCTTCTTATAGTTACTTTGATATATCCTGGGTGCATGGCTAAGTAAATAGCGTGTTTAGCTTAGTGTTTTTTCCTTGTGTATAGCCTGGTGTTCTTGTGTATATCCTAT
>WNWK01001885.1:0-202500 GCA_009830355.1 Cherax destructor | reverse complement strand
AATCACGGTAAGGACATGGGGGTAACAAATATGAAAATTAGATATGTTTCAATCGCTGCGCAGAAAATGCCATTAGTTTGTAAATACAACAAAAAAAATTGCGTTATGGAAATTATTATTATTATTAATTTTATTACTATTATTAATTTATTATTATTATTATTATTATTATTATTATTACGATTTCGTGAGTCATGATGGCGGCTTTGAGGTGACTTGAGCTAGAGTTCGTCACAGCCACGCTAGCGTGGGATTTATCTGTAAAATCCTACACTTTTTTGGTCACAGTGGTGGCCCATGCTAACTTTCCTATGGTGCAGAGAAATATACCTAGCTGGAGGAATCTTGTAGCCAGCTGGCCCAGTGGCTTACGCACTGGCCTGGAGTTTTAGGATTCACTCGCCATGGGTTAAAACCCCACCCGTTCCGTGATTTATTAGCAGCAGCAGTAGCCTTATAATGGCGTTCCCCACCATTAGAAGAGGCAGGTCCGTCTCCACTAGTCCTTGGACTGAAATCACCCAAACACGCGGGACCGGTACTTCATACTGGAATATTAAATTACATTAGTTAATAAATTCCAATGTTTTCTTGATGATAACCGTGTCAGTAGATAAGAGGTAATGATGATGACAAGTTAAGTATATAAATACTAGCAACAGTAAGTTCATTAGCATACTGGCTGACCCCCGCTGTTGCTGGTACGTCATGAACTCTGCAGTATAATTATCGCAGTATACTGAATAGCCCATTTGGCTTTCATAAAATATTACCTGGGAGAGAGATTGTGAGTGTGTGAACCTCCACACACATAAACATTGTTTCTATTACTTAGGGGCAACAGAGGTGTAGAGAAGCCATGGTTTACCCAGAGGTGTACAGAACCCATGGTATACCCAGAGGTGTAGAGAAGCCATGGTTTACCCAGAGGTGTACAGAACCCATGGTATACCCAGAGGTGTAGAGAAGCCATGGTTTACCCAGAGGTGTACAGAACCCATGGTATACCCAGAGGTGTAGAGAAGCCATGGTTTACCCAGAGGTGTAGAGAAGCTATGGTTTACCCAGAGGTGTAGAGAAGCCATGGTTTACCCAGAGGTGTAGAGAAGCCATGGTTTACCCAGAGGTGTAGAGAAACCATAGTTTACCCAGAGGTGTAGAGAAGCCATGGTTTACCCAGAGGTGTAGAGAAGCTATGGTTTACCCAGAGGTGTAGAGAAGCCATGGTTTACCCAGAGGTGTAGAGAAGCCATGGTTTACCCAGAGGTGTAGAGAAGCTATGGTTTACCCAGAGGTGTAGAGAAGCTATGGTTTACCCAGAGGTGTAGAGAAGCCATGGTTTACCCAGAGGTGTAGAGAAGCCATGGTTTACCCAGAGGTGTAGAGAAGCCATGGTTTACCCAGAGGTGTAGAAAGCTATGGTTTACCCAGAGGTGTAGAGAAGCTATGGTTTACCCAGAGGTGTAGAGAAGCCATGGTTTACCCAGAGGTGTAGAGAAGCCATGGTTTACCCAGAGGTGTAGAGAAGCCATGGTTTACCCAGAGGTGTAGAGAAGACATGGTTTACCCAGAGGTGTAGAGAAGCTATGGTTTACCCAGAGGTGTAGAGAAGGTATGGTTTACCCAGAGGTGTAGAGAAGCCATGGTTTACCCAGAGGTGTAGAGAAACCATGGTTTACCCAGAGGTGTAGAGAAACCATAGTTTACCCAGAGGTGTAGAGAAGCCATGGTTTACCCAGAGGTGTAGAGAAGCCATGGTTTACCCAGAGGTGTAGAGAAGCCATGGTTTACCCAGAGGTGTAGAGAAACCATAGTTTACCCAGAGGTGTAGAGAAGCCATAGTTTACCCAGAGGTGTAGAGAAACCATAGTTTACCCAGAGGTGTAGAGAAGCCATGGTTTACCCAGAGGTGTAGAGAAACCATGGTTTACCCAGAGGTGTAGAGAAGCCATGGTTTACCCAGAGGTGTAGAGAAACCATAGTTTACCCAGAGGTGTAGAGAAGCCATAGTTTACCCAGAGGTGTAGAGAAGCCATGGTTTACCCAGAGGTGTAGAGAAGCCATGGTTTACCCAGAGGTGTAGAGAAGCCATGGTTTACACAGAGGTGTAGAGAAACCATGGTTTACCCAGAGGTGTAGAGAAACCATGGTTTACCCAGAGGTGTAGAGAAGCCATGGTTTACCCAGAGGTGTAGAGAAACCATAGTTTACCCAGAGGTGTAGAGAAGCCATGGTTTACCCAGAGGTGTAGAGAAACCATAGTTTACCCAGAGGTGTAGAGAAGCCATAGTTTACCCAGAGGTGTAGAGAAGCCATGGTTTACCCAGAGGTGTAGAGAAGCCATGGTTTACCCAGAGGTGTAGAGAAGCCATGGTTTACCCAGAGGTGTAGAGAAACCATGGTTTACCCAGAGGTGTAGAGAAACCATGGTTTACCCAGAGGTGTAGAGAAGCCATGGTTTACCCAGAGGTGTAGAGAAGCCATGGTTTACCCAGAGGTGTAGAGAAGCCATGGTTTACCCAGAGGTGTAGAGAAGCCATGGTTTACCCAGAGGTGTAGAGAAGTCATAGTTTACCCAGAGGTGTAGAGAAGCCATGGTTTACCCAGAGGTGTAGAGAAGCCATGGTTTACCCAGAGGTGTAGAGAAGCCATAGTTTACCCAGAGGTGTAGAGAAGCCATGGTTTACCCAGAGGTGTAGAGAAGCCATGGTTTACCCAGAGGTGTAGAGAAGCCATAGTTTACCCAGAGGTGTAGAGAAGCCATGGTTTACCCAGAGGTGTAGAGAAGCCATGGTTTACCCAGAGGTGTAGATAAACCATAGTTCACCTTCGCACCACTCTTCTCCTGTTTTCTCCCTGCCTTCTCAGAACTTCTAAACCCCTTCATGCCACTTTCCAGACTCGTAGATCTGCTCATTTCACTCTTTCAGACCCTCACGTTTTACTTGTAAGATCCTCTTCACCTGCCTACTTCTCCTTAAGGGAGAAGGGATGGTGTCTAGAGGCGGGTGAAGAGCTATTGATGCTTTGAATTAAGAGGTATTCTCCCCTTCATTAGATCAAGTACGTTTATCTCCCCTCTCCCAGGGGCTATATGATCCCCAAGGGATTAGCGCGTCGCAATGAATATAATTCCTCCTACTTCTTCCCACTTTTCTTATTACTTTTCTGAGGCAGCATCTTGGCACTAACATAGCAGAGACAGAGCGTGGGGGCTGCCTCGTCACCTCACTACTACTCGTTGCTCACTGCCTCTTTTATTACTCCATTCCAGAAGGTTTTATCGCGTCCCGCCCCACACTACTGCCGATAACATCCATTTACTCTGCGGAAATTTATCTTCACGAATGACAGCACCAGTTCTCATGTTTATTTGCTACTGTTGCAACTAACTTATGGTGTGTGTGTGTGTGTGTGTGTGTATTGCGTGCGCGTTAACAAATATGTGCGTGTTCCAGTCTCAAAAATACACAAAAATAATATACCAACTCAGGTTATTTACACTGATCTTAGCAAGGTGCTTAAAAGCTGTGCTGATTAATAAGAAATCTCCCAAAACTTTTAAGCCTTCTCATCCTCCAGGGTTGACGTAAGTAATGAGTTTCTCAAACAAATTAAGAGTTTAACTGGATCAGCGCGTCCTTATTCAACCTTAACTTGACTTACATAGGAATTAGTGCCTTTTGCTACACCATAATGTTCATATTATGTATTACAGATCTTTGAACACATGCTGGACTTGCCTCGTATAGTCTCGTGGTAAACGAAGGGATGTTAGGAGGAGAGGTGAGGCAACTTGTATTTTTGATGTTGCTGATCCTCTACCCCTAAGAAAAACTTGCATTATTCTTCTACGTAAAGCTGGCAAATTCAGGTTTGCAGTAGAATGTGGTTCCCTCTCTCAAGTTACCATAAATGAAGTATTTTTTTTTCTCCGCCAAGAATGGCTATATGGAGTTTACATTACACACAGTAAATTCACCCCTATTTGTATGCATGTAATTACCTGTTTTTAATTACCTTTTGTAGCTAATATGACAACTAGCGGCCTCCAGTTACCAAAACCGACCCACTTTTCCTCTCGTCAGTGGATATGCAGACAGGGCTTATATTACACAGTTAATTCACTACATCTTTTGTGCGTGTATTTAACATTTTTATAATTAACTATTGTAGTTAATTACATTATTAATGACGGGAGCTCGTAGCGTCCCGTCTTTTATAATGTTTTCATTTTTGTTTATAATTTTCAGCAGTTATAGCACTTAATACATCCTCATGTAAATAATTCCATTAGTCAGGTATTGTTTTTGCGAAGAAAATGATAACACGAATTCATACATGTTAAAAAGCGCTGCTGCACATAAACCCGCACACACGAATGAAAATAATTATATAATAAAAAAATCAGGACACAAGCGTTGCTTTATCTTTTAACTCTTAATAGATCACAACATATAAGCATCCGGACGTCACATAATATACAACAAACAGAGTCGTGCAATAATTTTAGGGGGCACGATTATTGAAAGAGAGTGACTGGAGAAAAATAAAAGTTTAACACAAGATTTTTTGTTAAGAGCCATGAAAAAGAAGCAAGTGTATACGAAAGAACTTTTTGGATCAGCAACCGTGAGGGATCAGGTTGACCTAACATACAAATAGAGAAAAAAAACGGTTCAAGCAAGAAGGAAGTAGCAGAATCCCTCACGAAAAGGCAGTTACAGATTCCCAGGCAGAGACGCAGCTTTCAGGTTACCCCTTTTCTATCCCCCTTTACCATCAGCGCTTATAGCTCACACTAATCACCCACGAGATGTAAAGAACAACCTGTAACATCCACTGCCTCCACCTTGTACCTGCAGCCACCCACCACTCCCACCTTGTACCTGCAGCCACCCACCACTCCCACCTTGTACCTGCAGCCACCCACCACTCCCACCTTGTACCTGCAGCCACCCACCACTCCCACCTTGTACCTGCAGCCACCCACCACTCCCACCTTGTACCTGCAGCCACCCACCACTCCCACCTTGTACTTGCGGCCACCCACCACTCCCACCTTGTACCTGCAGCCACCCACCACTCCCACCTTGTACTTGCAGCCACCCACCACTCCCACCTTGTACTTGCAGCCACCCACCACTCCCACCTTGTACCTGTAGCCACCCACCACTCCCACCTACTAGGCAGCTTTGACGTACCTTCGTTTCATCATTCCGATCTCTCTTCCTCTCTCCAACTCTAATACATAACTCTCCCTTTCCTGTCTTAACTGTTTTTGATGTCCCTCATGTTTATACCACTTCCCCATGTTTATACCACTTCCCCTTTTTCCTCTCTTCTCCCAGTTGCTTTCCTTATCCCACCTTCATCACGTTCCCATCCCTACCATTCAACACTTCCTATTTCTTCATTGCTAATTCCCACTCTTATCACTCATCCATTACTTTCACCTCTTCTACATTCACACACACACACACACACACACACACACAAGGAATCGTTCAAGACACTGTATACCGTATACGTCAGGCCCATACTAGAATATGCAGCACCAGTCTGGAACCCACACCTGGTCAAGCACGTAAGGAAACTAGAGAAAGTGCAAAGGTTTGCGACAAGGTTAGTTCCACAACTCAGGGGTCTGTCTTATGAAGAAAGATTGAGGGAAATAGGACTAACAACACTGGAGGAAAGAAGGGTCAGAGGAGACATGATAACGACATACAAAATACTGCGGGGAATTGACAAGGTAGATAGTGACAGGTTGTTTCAGAGAGGGTACACAAAAACAAGGGGACACAACTGGAAGCTGAAGACTCGGATGAGTCAAAGGGATGTCAGGAAACATTTCTTCAGCCACAGAGTAGTCAGGAAGTGGAATGGACTAGAGAAAGATATAGTGGAGGCAGGAACCATACATAGTTTTAAGACAAGGTATGATAAAGCTCATGGAGCAGGGAGAGCAGAGACCCAGTAGCAGACAGCGAAGAGGCGGGGCCAGGAGCTATGACTCGACCCCTGCAACCACAACTAGGTGAGTACAACTAGGTGACTACACACACACACACACACACACACTCAGTGAAGAGGCGGGGCCAGGAGCTATGAATCGACCCCTGCAACCACAAATAGGTGAGTACACACACACACACACATGGAGCAGGGAGAGCAGAGACCCAGTAGCAGACAGCGAAGAGGCGGGGCCAGGAGCTGAGTCTCGACCCCTGCAACCACAATTAGGTGAGTACACACACACACACGCACGCACGCCCTCACGCACGCCCGGGCACTATCGAGGAGTGCCTGACAACCAGTAACTAACTTAACAGTCCAAGTAATGAGTGATAACATGATCATCTCAGAGAAATTAAGTTATTTAATATTTAACCTTCCTGTGTTATTTAATACCCATTGTGCAATAAACATTCCCTTATATATTAAACATAGTCATTGCAATTTTAAAAATAAAACTAAAATATTGGAAAAGAATCGGTATTGGCAAAAATTTTGGTATCGTCCCATCTCTAATATTACTAGAGAGGGGTTATCACGAACATAAATAAGCGCTATGGTTTCTAACTACAAATAGCTTATAAATAACTGCACTGTGTACTATTCCTTTCGAAGTCCTGCTGTATAGTAGTCGAAACTTGCATCATATCCAACAAATCGGTTGCTTAGATGTATAACAAGACTGTACATGGTTGTAATATTGCACTCACACTTTCGTACAGACGTTCTAGTTTTCAATAACTTCTTCACAATAGCTCTTGTCATATATGGCATATTCATGGAACACTGTAATGTTGACTTAGCAAGTCATTTTTTAAACACTGTTCGCTGAATCTTTTTAATACATTCATGTCAAAACGTGTTTGTGAGCTTTCATAATCATCGATTAGCGGACGGAGGACTGAACCTTCTGTCTTGCTTTGAATGATACACACGGGCTTTTGGCTTCATAAAGACTATTAAATATTTGCGTAATCACTCAGTCCACACTGAGGGTCAAGTTTCTTACTGTGGTTACATTTTATTAGATTACAGCTCCTGCTTCAATCCAGGAAAAGAATGTAATTAACAGGAGTGTTGTGTGAGTGCTGATGTCGCGACCCTCAAGCTCAGTCCTGGCTTATCTGTTAAAAGATTTAGAATGATATTTTAAACAGAAATTAAGTATTAAACATATGTGTAACTTGACACACACTGACCAGTAGGCTTAGAAGATTTTTATTCATTCTATGGCCTCTGAATGTGCTAACTGACCAAACACAATGAAATATTACTATTAAATAATGTTGAAGATAATAGGGATGCAGTAAATACACTGAGAGACAAAACGGTAAGTGTAAGGGGCCCAAGACTACATCAGCCTCCCCTTTCTATCTTCAAGAGGAAACTGAATAGGTTCATTAAGTCAATTCCGAATCAGCCGTGCAGTTGTTCTTACGTTGGATTGCGTTTGGTCAGCAGTAACAGTCTGGTTGATAAGGCCTTGATTCATTATGAGGCCGAGAGGGCGTTGACCCTCGGAACACACTCCAGGTGGACCAAGTTTACGACAGCCGTAATGACAATTACATTTTTTGCGTTAATGACCAATAATGACAGTGATTGATGGTATGTATAATAAGTGGTGAAGACAATGATAATTCGAATGGTGAGGAAGATCATACAATAATATTGTGGTCAGTAGTTCTTGAGATAAAAAATATGATGGTAGTGACAACAGGAATAACATGTATGGTGGTGGTGGTAGCGCACGGGAAAGACAGTAGTTTGTATTGCTTACCGAGGACTATTTTCATTATAATTCTGTTTAGTATACCACAAGTGTGCACTGGGTTGTCCATATTTAATCAAGCTTCCTGCGTATTGTGTGAAATAACGTCAAGGTTTCAGTGTCCATGTCAGTTCTATGCACTATAGCTATCTGAATTCAATATTTCAAGTGATTTTACAAGTTTATGCTTAAGATCTGTGTAAGATCAATTAGTCTTGATCATAAGAGAGAAAAGATTTAGTGCTTCATCTTTCTTCAGTGTTTTCCTATGAAAGTAAGAACTTTGCTGGCTTTCTCTGCACCATCTGTATGTCTTGGCGGTTTAAAACAAAAATCAGGACGAAAACTGAAGAGCATGTGTAAGGTAAGGTGTCCCAAGTGCGTTACAGCGTACTGAGTCTTACTGTCAAGTGTCTTCCTCTTAATATATCAAGTAATGAAACCTAACATTCTCTGGAGTTTGCTTGTAACGGCTACACCTTTTTTATTCACATAGTCATTGGCAATAGTAACTACTCAAAGGTCCATATATTTTTGTTTTGGTCGCCATTACTAAGCTTCCAAACATTAGTAGTAAATTTAAAATATACTGAAACTCAAAATCCTTATTACCAGCTTATCCATCTCTTTCCGAATTCTTATGAGCTGTTTCTAAATTTTAAGTCTGGAAAATTTGTGATATTGAAAGTCAGTCATTTTTCAATGGTAACAGACAAGCAAACAACAAATATATAATGGTGATATTGTTGTATGTGTGTGTGTGTATTAGTGATGTATTTTATTAATAATTTCAACCGGTAACAATTTACGTCTAGTAAGTGTAGGGATAAGACTGAGTATAAAAGAGCTGCTAAGATGGTCGCAGTAAGACAGAAAGATGTAAGAAAGTTTAAATGGACGGACTACTTTGGATGAGTTTTAACAGTGGTTATTGTGACGTAGCAACGATTGTTAGTATTATAGGTAAGCCAATTTATTACTTAAATTCAGTCGGCGAGTCTGAATAATAAGATGTAAACACACACAGCAATGTTCATAAATTAATGTGAACCAGTACTAGCATCAGAAGTACAACCAAAATAATAGTAAAAATAAACTAAATTAATGCATTTCCAGTCATGCCACATGGAAAATCAACGCTACGTTTATGTATGAATCTCCTTACCCGCATGTAATATTATATGCTACAAATACACACACAAAATGAATTGCATAACTTTTACCTTTCCACACTAAATAAAAAGCCCAGCTTCCGATTGAATCGTTTGTTTTTTCTCGTACTAAATAATAAATACGTCCAGTTTTTGCCTTCTATTTATGCACATTCGATCCGGAAAGCAAACATATGAATGGAGGTTGTCTCTGGGTGCTTTGGTCTTAAATTCTGGCATAATATTGTGGCACCTGATGGCTGAGTGAACAGGAGAGAAGAAGTAGTGTTTGTTGTCTAAGTGAAGCAGGGAGTATCATGTTTTCACTGAGGCTGGGTGAAAAAGAGAATTTATTGTCATGGCTGAAGGAAGGCGTGAATATCTCGCCTTGGCTGTAACTGAGTGAAGGAGGGAATATTTTGCCTTAGATGTGGTTGGGTGAAGGAGGGAATATTTTCTCTGTTGCTGAGTGAAGGAATGAATGTCTCGCCTTGGCTGTTGCTGCTGACTGTAAGAGCAAATAACGTGTCTGTGGCTGGATGCAGGAGGGAACACCTTGCCTTAGCCGTTGAAGAAGGAGAGAGAGAAAAGGGGAAAGAGAAATAGATAGACAGATAAGATATGAAGTCTGTCATAGCTGAAGCCGAATGGAATGGAAAATATCCTATCCTGACTCTGGTTAGGTGAGATAAGTGGAAGATTACCTTAAGATACCTACTTACTAGTCACCGAATCCTTTCATTAATGTCTGCTGACTTCGAACACAAACGAAGAAATGAGGGACCACAGGTTCACACACAGCAACAAGCGAGTGTTTTAATGTATGCAAACGTTAGGTCTCTTGATAAGAAGGGTTATACGAGAAGGAAAATAAGAAAGAAATAGTAAATAACTGACGTAGAGATAGAGATAGTAGTAGTAGTACACTCGTCAGAGTTATGAGGGTGAATTGTAATTACGGATTAGTAAATGGAAAGTGTTCTCTTTCACTTCCCATTTGCTCTCTCTCTCTCTCTCTCTCTCTCTCTCTCTCTCTCTCTCTCTCTCTCTCTCTCTCTCTCTCTCTCTCTCTCTCTCTCTCTCTCTCTCTCTCCCCTCTCCTTCTCCCTCTTAGCGCACACATGCGCATTGGAATGTCCAAATTAACAGCCTTTCTGGATAAACTGTCAATAAATCAGAAAAAGTTACTATACATGAATAATCACAAACATATATAATACGCAAAAGCATAAATCAAAGCAAGTTAACCATATAAGTGAGTAGGAAAGAGGGTGAGGGCCCAGAGAGAGAGAGAGAGAGAGAGAGAGGGGGGAGGGAAGGAGGGGCAGGAGATAGAATCTTGGGTGGTGAGTGAGTGAAGAAGTGAGTTTTGACACCTAAGAGCTCCGGGTGCGTTGGGGTCTGCATACTAATGCCTTGAGTGAATTCTTCCTGCTTGTCTGCCTCCTGCCTTCACTGCCGACCTCCTTCCTCGTCAGCTACTCATCATGCAGGTAGGTAGGTAGGTAGGTAGGCAGGCAGGCAGAGGGCGTGCTTTCAGGCGTCTCGTACCTGACGAGACGAGGTAAGGGGAGGAAGCGGGTGGTCTACGAGGTCCTTCAGCTAATGATCGTCCTGAGTGAGCTCCGGCGCAGGTGTTATGCTCTTGAGCACGCTACCGCCCTGTTCACCCTGAAGAACTGAGTGTTGTACTCTAAGCTGTTCTCTGGTCCGCTCTTTCTTCGGTGAAATATCGTAATGCTACAAGAATGAAAGCAGATGTTTCGTCTTTTTGTCCTTTATTACAATAAAATCTTTGTCTGCAATAGCTTCCATTTTTCTTTTTGTTCTGTACGGCTGTGGGGCTTGAGCTCCAGGTTCCGGCCAAGTTTCTTACATACAGTCGACAAGCTAGCCTTTTGGGCTATATCATATCTTCATCCGAACCTATAGAGTTCGTTTGCCTTCAATAATACCCACTCTTAATCATTATATATCTACCCTACCTTTATACAAAAGAAATGTTTACCTTACATTACCTGTGGCTCATATCGTTCCTTGTTTTGGTTCTTTTGTGTGTGTGGGGGGGGGAGGGGTGTTAATAAGGAAATCACTAGTATGATATGCACGCACTAAAACATACTGAGAGCGCCAAGACACCCGTAAAGTGTGAACACAAACTGGGCAGATAACTAACGGTCGGTTCGATATGCCTGCACTAATATGTGCAGGCATAGGGGAAAAAAAAGACGAGAAAGAAACTGGAAGCAAAGACAGGTGTGGAGGGGGAAAAAGAAGAGTACAAGGAAGAGGACGGAAAACATAAAGATGAAAACGAGGACAATAAGTATGAATAATGATTATTTAAACTGTTACAACACTGTCCAAGTTTTCTCCTTTATTATAGAACGTTGCACCTGCTTCGTACCCTCATAGTGAGGAAGTTCCTTCTCACATCTCTGTGGCTTAGTTTGCAGTAGCTTGTAAGTGGCTTAGTTTGCAGTAGCTTGTAAGTGGCTTAGTTTGCAGTAGCTTGTAAGTGGCTTAGTTTGCAGTAGCTTGTAAGTGGCTTAGTTTGCAGTAGCTTGTAAGTGGCTTAGTTTGCAGTAGCTTGTAAGTGGCGATAGTTTCTCTCCTTGAGGTTTATTTTCCCAGCTTTGCGAGACTTGTTATTAAAAGTCGATCCTAATATTTCACCTTGTGTACCTCAGGGCGTAGTCTCGTGGAGAGTCTCTGGATATTCTCTCCCTTGCAGACGGTGGAGGAGCTATCCTCGACCACTCCATCCACTAAATTAACCATAAGGGTATTTATTTAAGTTTATATCTTGGGTTTTATGGCTTGTTACTTGGTAAGAATCCTGCAGTGGAAACAGATTTAAATTTCAGCTGTTGGTTCACTGCCCATCGATGCCTTAATTGTTCTGCGTGTGTTATTTGCATGTTCTAAATGAATTAGATACTCCCTGCATGTTTTGAACGCATTACGTACGCACTGCGTATCATCATTGTTTAAGTTATGTACGGCCGTATATCTTGGATTCCTTAGATATATAGTTACATCTTGGAAGTGCTTAATGTCTTATTGATGTACTGAAGTGTATATCATGTAGTTGAATTGGCTGGTATATTTTGGATCAATATAATGCAATAAAAAGTCTTTAAAAAACACTTGATAAATAGAAGGCATTTTTTTTTAATTACATTAATCGTTGAAAGTTTTAATCATTTTTTACAATTAAAATATTTAGTGGTATGTGACGATTTAGTATTTAAATTTTTAATTATATTCCTAAATGATTGATTATTGCTGGTTAAACATTTACAGTGCTGAAATATGTAAAGTTAGCTCAAAAGATTAATAAATTTCGAATAAAAAAGTGCAATAGCGTGACTGAAACAATACACAAATAACCCGCACGTAGGAGACTGAAATTTACGACGACGTTTCGATCGACTAGGACCATTAACTAGTTCTAGTCGGACCGAAACGTCGTCATAAGTTTGTCTGTTACGTGAGGGTTATTTGTGCATTGATAAATTGCAGTTAATTACAATTAATGTCAGTGGATCGTTACAACATAGAACAATCACAGAAAAAAAATACCGTGTCTGGAACAATTCACCTTAAATTATCCACAACACTTCTCTACTCCGGCATTTTCGTTCCCCGTCCATCTTACAGAGATGTTTCTTGCATCAACAACAATGTTGCATCAACAACAATATTACACCAGCAATGCTACACCAACAATAGTACAAATCATTCTCTAAGTGCGAATTATAGCAGCTACAACAATTTACTGCAACATCAGCAATAGCTACAATGAAAAAATAACAAAAGATTAATAGGAGCATCAACGTTACAGGCAAGATGAAATAGCAACATAAATCTTTACTGCAGTATAAATAAAATAACTGCAACATCAACAGCAATAAAGCTAAACTTTTGCTTTGCAGAGAATATCCCAACGGTGCAATGGAAACAAATTTGTAACCATTTGTTTCTGTTTTTGCATAAAAAACGGAAGATTGGATGGTTCATTCACCCTGGACACATCTAAATTTCAAATTCAAACATTGATTACATAAAATTTATCGTACGAGTCGTTGAGTCGCCAGTGGCTGGAGCTAATTAATTAAGAAAATGCAAATTGAGTGTGTAGATTGTGGGAGTGAAGATAGAACCCTTTTAGGAGCGGGAAATTTTTTTCGACAGAAAGTTGAGAACACGAGATTCGAAAGGGAAGTAAAAAAAAGAATGATTCTTATTGTTTAGTACCAATAATGCTAGTGTATATTTAAATCCAAATTTGGTTTATCTCTTGGAATAATGGATGCTTATATTAGAATGTTTTTTGATAAATATCGAAATTAAAAAAAAAGTGTAGATAAATATCTGGACAATGTCGGAATCACACTCTCCCCCTTTGTCGCCGGGTGGGATCACTCGCCCCCTTTATCGAAGGGTGGGATCACTCTCCCCCTTTATCGCCGGGTGGGATCACTCGCCCCCTTTATCGAAGGTTGGGATCACTCGCCCCCCTTTATAGCCGGGTGGGATCACTCGCCCCCTTTATCGCCGGGTGGGATCACTCGCCCCCTTTATCACCGGGTGGGATCACTCGCCCCCTTTATCACCGGGTGGGATCACTCGCCCCCTTTATCACCGGGTGGGATCACTCGCCCCCTTTATCGCCGGGTGGGATCACTGGCCCCCTTTATCGCCGGGTGGGATCACTCTCCCCTTTATCGCCGGGTGGGATCACTCGCACTCTTTATCGCCGAGTGGTGTCATTAATATGTACTGAAGAATATTGATATACTTGTGTAGTGTATTACAAGTAATTCTAGCTATGTTGTATTTGTCATCCCTTGTTACTTTTGACTTCAGAGACCCGCACCATCTGAGTGCAGCGTCAGAGGCCTCCCTCTCATTCTCGCCCCCTTTATCACCGGGTAGGATCACTCGCTCCCTTTATCACTCGCCCCCTTTATCACCGGGTCGGATCACTCTCCCCCTTTATCGCCGGGTCGGATTACTCGCCCCCTTTATCGCCGGGTGGGATCACTCGCCCCCTTTATCACCGGGTCGGATCACTCGCCCCCTTTATCGCCGGGTGGGATCACTCGCCCCCTTTATCGCCGGGTGGGATCACTCGCCCCCTTTATCGCCGGGTGGGATCACTCGCCCCCTTTATCGCCGGGTGGGATCACTCGCCCCCTTCATCATTGGCTGTGACCCCGCTCCCAGTATCATGGACTCATTCACTCGCGAGGAGTACTTCAAGAGCGTCAGTAAGTTTGCGTTTTAGTGAGTGATTGTTCCACTCGTCAGGTGTGAGGGTGACAGTCTCCATGGTGAGGGAGATACAGCTTACCACATCATCTAATTCTTTCTTGGTGGGCTTCTCCTCACCGTAGTTTAACGTCAGGTTGATTGTTTTAGGGATGGGGAACCAACTGTGCCGTACCATTATTTCTATAAAGACAGTATAGCCTGTGTCGAGCAGCATGCCGATACACCGTACTTTTGATGATGACTGTGGTGTGCTTGGGTGGGCATCAGCGTCCTTGTGATGATGTGAGGCATCAGCGTCAGCGTCCGTATGACGCTGAGAGGCATCAGCGTCCGTGTGATGCTGTGAGGCATCAGCGTCCGTGTGATGCTGTGAGGCATCAGCGTCCGTGTGATGCTGTGAGGCATCAGCGTCCGTGTGATGCTGAGAGGCATCAGCGTCCGTGTGATGCTGAGAGGCATCAGCGTCCGTGTGATGCTGAGAGGCATCAGCGTCCGTGTGATGCTGAGAGGCATCAGCGTCCGTGTGATGCTGAGAGGCATCAGCGTCCGTGTGATGCTGAGAGGCATCAGCGTCCGTGTGATGCTGTGAGGCGCCAGCGTGCGTGTGATGCTGAGAGGCATCAGCGTCCGTGTGATGCTGTGAGACATCAGCGTCCGTGTGATGCTGTGAGGCGCCAGCGTGCGTATGATGCTGTGAGGCATCAGCGTCCGTGTGATGCTGTGAGGCGCCAGCGTGCATGTGATGCTGTGAGGCGCCAGCGTTATCAGTGTGTCTTTTAATATACTGAAAGAACTTAGGGTCACTGTCCTCGAAGATCACAGTAAATCGTGGGTAATGCAAATTTCTACAAACCACTCTTGTGTAATATTAATAAATATCAATTTTCAAGCGTTCTCTTATGCTTTTTTCACATAAGGCCAACAAATTGAAGCGCAGCAGGTATCGGTTGAGTTCATTAACCTCCTTGTTGCTAGGGAACCTCAGACCAGTGTCCACCTTTATCTGGCACTCGACTCTCTCTTCGGTATCTATATCGATGTACGTAATTTCTATATTAATTATGTAACGTGATTCAAAAAAGTCCCCATACATCTCAATCCCCCGAAAGCATTGTACTTCCTGATTCGGGAGAGTTAACGATTGACGATTGAACTTGCGCTCTGTTATTTTCGTTATGATCTTAACCCTTACCACGTTTGGGATAGAGTCCTTCTTAAGGTCAAAATCACTGTTCAGTGTAAAATCGCTAGAAGTTTCTTCCTCCTCAAGGGCTGAAACGTTATGAGGGTTATTGCACAGCCAAGCGTCCTCATGGATTGGATCACCCACATACTTGCTGGTGGTGGACAGAAACCGCAGGCTGCTCTGCTCTTTCATAGGGGCGTTCACGAATGTTGGCTCCTTGAGAATGTTAGCTGGAGGAGCCGCGTGCTTTGGTGATCCGTAGAAGGTTGTGACGACTTCTTTGGTGAAGAGTATCACCAGGAAGCCGCACACCACCAAAAGCATGATGACCTCTAACCAGTATGCCGTAGGGTAAGAGCGACTCAGGTGAGTGAGGCGGTGCAGGGCCCGGAAACAGGAGACAATGACCGACGAGTCTAACAACACCTTGGGGGGTTCAGCTATGAGTACCTCGGGCTGCTTGATCATGCTCCCCACCAGGGGCACCCAGCTGAGGAACCACTTGTAGTAACTAATACTCGAGGAGACTTCCTCTAGATCCGACTCCAGGGACTTCACCTCCTCCTGCAGCAGGTGAGTTAGGCTAGCCCACACAACCATCCAAAGGATTAAAGAAGGAAATACTAATTTGAGGGACATTTTTTTTATGTAATATATGAAATAATTTAAAAATACAATTAGTTGATTAAAGCAGAACCAATGAAACTTTGTAACAGGTCAAATTTAAGCTTGAACCTTGAGTGTTGTGGTAGATCAATGTTGACATTTGTTGTATAACTGATGTCCAGTAAATGTCCAACACCCACCCATTAACTACCACACTCATTGAACCCACAATTTACACCCACCCATTAACTACCACACCTGTCACACCCACCCAATAACTACCACACCTGTCACACCCACCCAATAACTACCACACCCGTCACACCTACATATTACACACCCATCACACCCCTGAAGGACCACCTTAAATGGGTTTCTTAACTGTGTTTCTTCCTCATAAATATTCTTCAGTAACTTGAGAACTCTGTTATTATATCGTTGACCCTGTTCCATTAAATTTTAGCCACCTTTCCCTTCCCCGGATCAAATCCGGTTCCTTCCCATTTCCCAGGCGCTTATGATCCACATGGGTTTCAAAAATATTGTTTTAAGTCGTCGTCTTGCTGACATTTGCATGTAGTCATGGGAAGCGCTAAAATCATAGGGGGTCATGCAGCGCCTGTGGAACAGGATCATGATCTAGAAATCAAAATTTATTTAAAAATGCATTTAAAGGGACAGAGCAAAATCTCGCCCACTATCTCAGGCAAGCTCTCTAGATCTCATTATCCTGGACGAATTCTGTAGGTCCCATAATCCTGAAGGAATCCTCAAGGTCCCATAATCCTGGAGAAATCCTCTGGGTCCCATAATCCTGGAGGCATGCTTTAGGTCCCATAATCCTGGAGGCATGCTTTAGGTCCCATAATCCTGGAGGCATGCTGTAGGTCCCATAATCCTGGAGGCATGCTCTAGGTCCCATAATCCTGGAGGCATGCTCTAGGTCCCATAATCCTGGAGGCATGCTCTAGGTCCCATAATCCTGGAGGCATGCTCTAGGTCCCATAATCCTGGAGGCATGCTCTAGGTCCCATAATCCTGGAGGCATGCTCTAGGTCCCATAATCCTGGAGGCATGCTCTAGGTCCCATAATCCTGGAGGCATGCTCTAGGTCCCATAATCCTGGAGGCATGCTCTAGGTCCCATAATCCTGGAGGCATGCTCTAGGTCCCATAATCCTGGAGGCATGCTCTAGGTCCCATAATCCTGGAGGCATGCTCTAGGTCCCATAATCCTGGAGGCATGCTCTAGGTCCCATAATCCTGGAGGCATGCTCTAGGTCCCATAATCCTGGAGGCATGCTCTAGGTCCCATAATCCTGGAGGCATGCTCTAGGTCCCATAATCCTGGAGGCATGCTCTAGGTCCATAATCCTGGAGGCATGCCTAGGTCCCATAATCCTGGAGGCATGCTCTAGGTCCCATAATCCTGGAGGCATGCTCTAGGTCCCATAATCCTGGAGGCATGCTCTAGGTCCCATAATCCTGGAGGCATGCTCTAGGTCCCATAATCCTGGAGGCATGCTCTAGGTCCCATAATCCTGGAGGCATGCTCTAGGTCCCATAATCCTGGAGGCATGCTCTAGGTCCCATAATCCTGGAGGCATGCTCTAGGTCCCATAATCCTGGAGGCATGCTCTAGGTCCCATAATCCTGGAGGCATGCTCTAGGTCCCATAATCCTGGAGGCATGCTCTAGGTCCCATAATCCTGGAGGCATGCTCTAGGTCCCATAATCCTGGAGGCATGCTCTAGGTCCCATAATCCTGGAGGCATGCTCTAGGTCCCATAATCCTGGAGGCATGCTCTAGGTCCCATAATCCTGGAGGCATGCTCTAGGTCCCATAATCCCTGGAGGCATGCTCTAGGTCCCATAATCCTGGAGGCATGCTCTAGGTCCCATAATCCTGGAGGCATGCTCTAGGTCCCATAATCCTGGAGGCATGCTCTAGGTCCCATAATCCTGGAGGCATGCTCTAGGTCCCATAATCCTGGAGGCATGCTCTAGGTCCCATAATCCTGGAGGCATGCTCTAGGTCCCATAATCCTGGAGGCATGCTCTAGGTCCCATAATCCTGGAGGCATGCTCTAGGTCCCATAATCCTGGAGGCATGCTCTAGGTCCCATAATCCTGGAGGCATGCTCTAGGTCCCATAATCCTGGAGGCATGCTCTAGGTCCCATAATCCTGGAGGCATGCTCTAGGTCCCATAATCCTGGAGGCATGCTCTAGGTCCCATAATCCTGGAGGCATGCTCTAGGTCCCATAATCCTGGAGGCATGCTCTAGGTCCCATAATCCTGGAGGCATGCTCTAGGTCCCATAATCCTGGAGGCATGCTCTAGGTCCCATAATCCTGGAGGCATGCTCTAGGTCCCATAATCCTGGAGGCATGCTCTAGGTCCCATAATCCTGGAGGCATGCTCTAGGTCCCATAATCCTGGAGGCATGCTCTAGGTCCCATAATCCTGGAGGCATGCTCTAGGTCCCATAATCCTGGAGGCATGCTCTAGGTCCCATAATCCTGGAGGCATGCTCTAGGTCCCATAATCCTGGAGGCATGCTCTTGGTCCCATAATCCTGGAGGCATGCTCTTGGTCCCATAATCTTGGAGGCATGCTCTAGGTCCCATAATCCTGGAGGCATGCTCTAGGTCCCATAATCCTGGAGGCATGCTCTAGGTCCCATAATCCTGGAGGCATGCTCTAGGTTCCATAATCCGGGTGGCATGCTCTAGGTCTCATAATCCTGGTGGCATGCTCTAGGTCCCATAATCCTGGTGGCATGCTCTTGGTCCCATAATCCTGGTGGCATGCTCTAGGTCCCATAATCCTGGTGGCATCCTCTAGGTCCCATAATCCTGGTGGCATCCTCTAGGTACCATAATCCTGGTGGCATCCTCTAGGTCCCATAATCCTGGTGATATGCTCTAGGTCCCATAATCCTGGTGGCATCCTCTAGGTCCCATAATCCTGGTGGCATCCTCTAGGTCACATAATCCTGGTGGCATCCTCTAGGTCCCATAATCCTGGTGGCATCCTCTAGGTCCCATAATCCTGGACGAATCCTCTAGGTTCCATAATCCTGGACTAATCCTCTAGGTTCCATAATCCTGGACGAATCCTCTAGGTTCCATAAACCTGGTTTAATCATTAGAAGAGGATGCTTTCCATTCCCTGGATTAAAAGCTCTTTCACTAGCATCAAATCCAACACGGAAATAGCGATTCACCTTAATAAAAGATAAATCCTCTATTTGCCAGTGTTATCCCTTGAGTGAGACAGCAACAGTTAGGTTGACCAGGAAGAGTTAGGTTGACCAGGAAGAATTAGGTTGACCTGAAAGAGTTAGGTTGACCAGGGAGAGTTAGGTGAACCAGGAACAGTTAGGTGAATCAGGAACAGTTAGGTGAACCAGGAACAGTTAGGTGAATCAGGAACAGTTAGGTGAATCAGGAACAGTTAGGTGAACCAGGAACAGTTAGGTGAACCTGGAACAGATAGGTGAACCAGGAACAGATAGGTGAACCAGAAACAGATAGGTGAACCAGGAACATATAAGTAAACCAGGAACTGCCTGGTAATTCAAGCTGTTGCTGTACGCTGGCAGCAGCTGCCTGAAGGGAACGGGGCGAAATTGGCAGGGAAAATCGGGTAGCAATTTATCAATTTTATTAAACAAATTGTTAGTCAAGCAACTGAATTGGTCTATGACTTGATGTTTCTCGAAGTGTACTCTCTGGAATGTAGGTATGATATATACATCATAATCTACACTTGGAAAATACTGGAAGGATTGGTCCCAGACCAGTACACCGCAATTACTACATCTGAAAATTAGAATTATCGTAATCAAAACCAAGAGCAAAAACTACTGGCCTCCACTTGGCACGGTCTGATAACTCAGAGATAACTCTGAGGCTGAGAGTGATCGCAGATAATAATAATATATAAAAACTAAAAGCTTGGCAGACAGTACAGGATACCTTTGGTGATTAGCAGGAGATGAGTACACACAAAATTCAGTAAGTGTGAAGGAACCACAACTCTTCAACTCTTCACAAGGGAACGCGATATGTTCAAGTCAGTCCCTGATGAGCCGTTGAACTGCGAGTGGTGGCTGGCACCAAGAGCTTGATAGATCAGACCAGCAACCAGGAGGCCTGGTCTGGGACCGGATTGTGGGGCGGTGATGACTTCCGGAAGTATCATGACTTGCAGGTAGCCTAGTGAATGCTTACTGCAACAGCGCTGATATCTTATTAAGAGAAAGGTTTGCATTGGGTGGTTGGTTAATAGGGTTTAAAGCCTATCTACTACACTAGTCATTAACGCTGCTTGTAACATTTTTACCACCAGACAAGAATACTTTAATCTCTTAAACTGGCATTTAAGTAATCTCAGTATATATATACGCTGAATGAAACAAACATCTCATTGTGTGTGTGTGTGTGTGTGTGTGTGTGTGTGTGTGTGTACTCACCTAGTTGTACTCACCTAGTTGTGGTTGCAGGGGTCGAGTCATAGCTCCTGGCCCCGCCTCTTCACTGGCTGCTACTGGGTCACTCTCCCTGCGCCATGAGCATTATCATACCTCTTCTTAAAGCTATGTATGGAGCCTGCCTCCACTACATCACTTCCTAAACTATTCCACTTCCCGACCACTCTGTGACTGAAGAAATACTTCCTAACATCCCTGTAGGTGTAGAGAAGCCATGGTTTACCCAGAGGTGTAGAGAAGCCATGGTTTACTCAGAAGTGTAGAGAAGCCATGGTTTACCCAGAGGTGTAGAGAAGCCATGGTTTACCCAGAGGTGTAGAGAAACCATGGTTTACCCAGAGGTGTAGAGAAGCCATGGTTTACCCAGAGGTGTAGAGAAGCCATGGTTTACCCAGAGGTGTAGAGAAACCATGGTTTACCCAGAGGTGTAGAGAAGCCATGGTTTACGCAGAGGTGTAGAGAAGCCATGGTTTACCCAGAGGTGTAGAGAAACCATGGTTTACCCAGAGGTGTAGAGAAGCCATGGTTTACCCAGAGGTGTAGAGAAGCCATGGTTTACCCAGAGGTGTAGAGAAGCCATGGTTTACCCAGAGGTGTAGAAAAGCCATGGTTTACCCAGAGGTGTAGAGAAACCATGGTTTACCAGAGGTGTAGAGAAGCCATGGTTTACCAGAGGTGTAGAAAAGCCATGGTTTACCCAACGGTGTGTTAGAAGTGTATAGAAGGCAAAGTATATAGAAGTGTATAGAAGGCAAAGAACTCAGGAAAACGAGATGAGATGAGCCGTAGAGCCAAAAACGAATATGATAAATAGACTCCACGGCGATTTGAGAATGACATACAATCAAAAAACCAAATGTGACCCACGTCTTGAGGAAGACAACAGTCAGGGACCAGGTAATCAAGCTGAAGAAGTAAGACGGGGAACTCACAAGGAATAAGCAGAAAGTCTGTGAAGATCTCAGCACGAGATTTAGAAAGGTATTCTCTCTACCGAGGTGGTAGAGTGCACCAGCAAGCGTTGGACACAATACATACAACTGGGGAGGAGGTTAAGAAACCGCTAGGTGATTTAGATACCTCGAAGGCAGGGAACCAGATAATATCTCTCCATGGGTCCTGAGAGAAGGAGCAGAGGCGCACTGTGTGTGCCGCTAACAACAATCTTCAACAAATATATCGAAGCAGGGCAACTGCTTGAGATGAGGAAGACAGCAAATGTAGTCCCGATTGTTAAGAAAGGAAACAGACAAGCACCATTAAACTACAGACAGTGTTATTGACATGTATAGTATGTAAAGTCATGAAAAAGATTATCATGAGTAGTGTGTTGGCCCACCTAGAAAGGAGTGGGTTCATTCATGACAACCAGCAGGGCTTCAGGGACAGAAAATCCTGTGTTACAAACCCACTGGAGTGCTACGACAAGGTAACAGAAGTAAGACAGGAGAGAGAAGGGGTGGGAAGATTACATTTTCTTGGAAGGTAAGAAGGTTCCGTAGCTCAGTTGGTAGCGCACTCAGCTCACTTACTGAATATCCGTGGTTCGATCCCCGTTACGGGTGGAAACATTTGGAGTGTTTCCTTACACCTGCTGTCCCTGTTCATCTAGCAGTAAGTAGGTACTTGGTGTGGGTTGCATCCTAGGGGATGGTGGTATACCTCAGATAGGATTGAGACTTTGAAATGAGCTGAGGTAGGATAACAGCTCTTAGCCTGTAAAACTGATAAAAAAACTGACAGTACCGCGTAAGAGACTGAAAAAAAAACACTAGAGGAGCAGGCAGTGATAACAAGAAAAGCGCTGCAGTGGATGAAGGAATATTTGACAGGGAGGAAACAATGAGTAATGGTCCGTGATGATTTGTCGGAAAGGGTGCATGTGACGAGTGGGGTTCCACAAGGGTCAGTCCTAAAATGACAGAAGGGATAGAGACAGAGGAATCCTTAATTGCAGACGATGTGAAGCTAATGAGAAGAATACAAGTGGACGAGGATCAGGTAAGCCTACAGATAGATCCGGACAAGCTGCAAGCCTGGTCTAACAAGTGGACCCTGGAGTTTAACCCCAGCAAGTGAAAGGACAAAGAAGACCGCAGACGGAGTACAGGCTCAGGGACAAAGGCTGCAAACCTCACTTAAAAGAGAAGGATCTTTGGGTGAGTATCATACTGAGCACATCTCCTGAGGCGCACGTCAACCAAATAACTGCTGCAGCATATGGGCGCCTGGCAAATCTAAAAATAGCGTTTCGTTATGTAAGTGAGGAGCCATTCACGACTCTGTACACCGTGTACTTAAGGCCCATGAAAATTACATCTAGTCAAGAACGTCAAGAAATTAGAGAAAGGTTAAGAGAAATTAACCTGACGACACTGGAGGACAGGAAGGATTGGACGACATGATAATGACATATAAAATACTGAGAGGAATTGACAAGGTGAACAGGGACAGAATGTATCAGAGACAGGATATAGGAACAAGGGGGCACAATTGTAATTTAAAATTCAGATGAGTCAAGGGATTTTAGGAACTATTTCTTGTCTTAGAGTTGTCAGGAAATGGAACAATCTGGAGAGTGAAGTAACAGAGACAGGATCAAGAACAAGTATGATATAGCTCTTGACGCTGGGAGTGGACTTAGTAGCGACCAGCGAAGAGACGGGCCAAGAGCTGTGAATCGACCCCTGCAACTACTGCTGCCGCCGCCGCTATTTTGATGACTACTACTGCTGCTGCTGCTGCTGCACTACTACTACTACTACTACTACTACTACTACTACTACTACTACTACTACTACTACTACTGCTGCTACTATTACTACTGTTACTGCTACTATTTCTACTACTACTACTATTACTACTACCACCACTACTACTACTACTACTACTACTATTACTTTTACTACTAATATTGCTCCTACTACTCCTAAATAATAATAATAGTAACTGTCAGTACTCATTCTCCTCTGACTATTTCCTTATGTTTGATGTTCCCATCATGCTTGGTCAGCCACTCTTTGATTGCCTTCTTCTCCTTGACATCTGACTAGTTCTTTACCTGTAATAATAATAATAATAATAATAATAATGATAATAATAATAATAATAATACAAGTAGATGACTGTCGTTTATTCTTTTAAGGGTTGGTAATGGCGTGGTTTCTTGCTCGGGTTGACGTGAAGAAAGGCGTCTTGTTCTTGTTACAGTGATGGCTTGCCGCTACCTGTGCGCTGGCGTCTTCTTCGAACCGTCACTGGGTCCGTTTTCGTTGCTGTTTGCATGTCTCAGTGTTTTGCTGCTAGATTTAAGATTTTTGGCAATGAGTTGTGTGTCGGAGCGTATTTCCCACGTTGGGGAGTCTTCGTTTCCTAGGCTTGTTCTCTACGTTGACGATCTCTCTCTCTCTCTCTCTCTCTCTCTCTCTCTCTCTCTCTCTCTCTCTCTCTCTCTCTCTCTCTCTCTTCTTTCTCTCTTCTCTCTCTCTCTCTCTTCTCTCCTTCTTCTCTGTCTCTTGTTGTTTGAAGTATGCTCTGTTGTTTCTGTCTATCTCTGTCTCTTTTTACAGGTTTGTACTTAGACTTCTATTTACAAGCTAAGAGCTGTTACCTACATAAGCTCATTTGAAGGCCTTTCGATTGTTAAGAGAAATATAGATAGGGAACAGGATGAAGTTGGAGCCATCAATGGGCCAGCGATTTCACTTGGCCTACTGACTTTATTTCGTTGATGTCGTTGTGCTGTACGAACATGTTCTGGACACGAGTCATCTCTCTCTCTCCCCTTACAGTTAAAACACATTACCTTCCCTCCAAGCAATCACGATTACCCTGTCATGGTTGTATCATCACAGATACTCAAACATAAGACTCACTACCAACAGTCATGGTGAAGGGCAGCAACACCTGCCTCCTTATCACTGCATTCAATCTAAAAATTAGTTTGAGATGTTAACATCAATTCTAGCAATTTGTTTTACGTCTGAGTGGTCAGACAAGGTGAGTGTAGTTCCCTTGTGGTTGACAGCCCAGGTCAAGGTGGGCGAGAGTGGCTGTGATTGATTAAGGTCTCATTTGCGCCATGAAATTAAAACAGAAGTAAAAAAAACATTTGTTTTTAATTCGTTTGTTTTTTAAATATGTTCAGAATTTCAGATTTAAACTATTAATCAATCTTGAATGGGATAATTGATCGAGGTTTTTCTTATGGGCTGAGTTTCTTGCTAGGAAAGACGAGTACTGTCTATTATTATTAATTACAGTGCTGGACCACAGCAAGGACACTTATAGTGCTGGACCACAGCAAGGACACTTACAGTGCTGGTGCACATCAAGGACACTCACAGTACTGGACCACAGCAAGGACACTTACAGTGCTGGACCACAGCAAGGACACTTACAGTGCTGGTGCACATCAAGGACACTCACAGTACTGGACCACAGCAAGGACACTTACAGTGCTGGACCACAGCAAGGACACTTACAGTGCTGGTGCACATCAAGGACACTCACAGTACTGGACCACAGCAAGGACACTTACAGTGCTGGACCACAGCAAGGACACTCACAGTACTGGTGCACATCAAGGACACTCACAGTACTGGACCACAGCAAGGACACTCACAGTACTGGACCACAGCAAGGACACTTACAGTGCTGGACCACAGCAAGGACACTTACAGTGCTGGTGCACATCAAGGACACTCACAGTACTGGACCACAGCAAGGACACTCACAGTACTGGTGCACATCAAGGACACTCACAGTACTGGACCACAGCAAGGACACTCACAGTGCTGGACCACAGCAAGGACACTCACAGTACTGGTGCACATCAAGGACACTCACAGTACTGGACCACAGCAAGGACACTTATAGTGCTGGACCACAGCAAGGACACTTACAGTGCTGGTGCACATCAAGGACACTCACAGTACTGGACCACAGCAAGGACACTCACAATGCTGGACCACATCAAGGACACTCACAGTACTGGTGCACATCAAGGACACTCACAGTACTGGACCACAGCAAGGACACTTACAGTGCTGGTGCACATCAAGGACACTCACAGTACTGGACCACAGCAAGGACACTCACAGTGCTAGTGCACATCAAGGACACTCACAGTTCTGGTCCACATCAAGGACACTCACAGTGCTAGTGCACATCAAGGACACTCACAGTGCTGGTGCACATCAAGGACACTCACAGTTCTGGCTCACATCAAGGGCACTCACAATGCTAGTGCACATCAAGGACACTCAGTTCTGGTCAACATCAAGGACACTCACAGTGCTAGTGCACATCAAGGATACTTACAGTTCTGGTCCACATCAAGGACACTCACAGTGCTAGTGCACATCAAGGGCATTAAGTTCTGGTCCACATCAAGGACACTCGGTGCTAGTGCACATCAAGGACATTCACAGTTCTGGTCCACATCAAGGACACTCAGTGCTAGTATACACCAAGGACACTCAGGGTGCTGGTCCACATCAAGGACACTCAGTGCTTCTCCACATCAAGGTCACAGTTCTGGTCCACATCAAGGACACTGCTGCTCCACATCAAGGACACAGTGCTGCTCCACATCAAGGACACAGTGCTGCTCTACATCAAGGACACAGCGCTGGTCCATATCAAGAACAAGTTGACCACTCACAGTGTAGACGGGCATACTATACGAACACCTTCATGGAACTGGAATCACTACCACAGCCTCTTAAGAGATAGAAAGATGCATATCTCCCTAGAGGGAGAAAAAGGAATATATTTCTAGAGAGAGATAGGAAGAAATATATCTCCCAGAAGAGATAGGTAAAAATATATCTCCCAGAAGAGATAGAAAGAAATGTATCTCCCAGGAGAGATAGGAACAGCTCTTGATCCCGGGAAGCAAAGCTCGCCCATTGGATTAAGCTTTATCGCCTCCTCCTGCCCAAGGCACTGCATGACCCTTACGGGTTTTGTGCTTCCTTGTGATTATAATTTACCAGACTTAAAAAAAGGGGTTACCTTACTCTTGAGCCGAGGAAGGGGAGCTACTCTTATTCATAAGATCCAATCCAACTGCCGCCCATCCCCCCCATTACGCGTGTAAGAGTACCCTATCAGGAGGATAAATAATAATAATTAATAATAATAATAATCATAGTAATAATTATAATAATAGTAGTAATAATTATAATAGTAATAATTACAATAATGGTAATAATTATAATAATAATTATAATAATAGTAATAATTTTAATATAATAATAATAATAATAATAAATATAATAATATTATTATTATAATAATAAATATAATAATTCAATAATAATTATTATAATAATAATAATAATAATATTAATGAGAATATTATCATCAGGTTCTGGATATTAATTAATTTTCCTACAGTGGTAAGAGGTCAGGTAATTCGCTAATTCATTCTCACTTTAGCTCAGTTTTTTTTTCGCTCAGATTTCATCCTGTTTTTCAGCCAATATATTTTATAATTCACTTTTATTCATTTAGTTTCGGCCGGGTCTTATCTGCTGTTTTTTACCTCCCTTCGTTCGAGCTCAGAAATTTCTATCATCGGTCAGATCGACTTTCCCGTCCTGGCAGGTTGGCCAATTTGGCCTTGGCCTAGTTTCCTGGCCTCATGGAGGCCTTCCTCTAACTTCACAGCGAGACCCGATCTGAACTATATACTGGTTTGAAAATGGGTCCATATTTTTGAAACACCCTGTATTTCTACCCAAATGGGAACTGCAGACGTTTAAATGGAGGTGATGTTTTCTAATGTAATATTAGAATCTTTGTTGTGGCGTCTGAAGTCGTCTTTGAGGCGACCTTCTTTGAGGTAAATTTCTTTGAAGCTGTCTTCTCTAACTTCATAGTATTTCACCCTTGTTTTTCTCACTTGTTTTTTGTAGGGAGGAATGGGAGGAGGAGGAAGAGGGAGGGAGGGGCAGAGTGAAGGGAGGAAGAGGGAGGGAGGGGCAGAGTGAAGGGAGGAAGAGGGAGGGAGGGGCAAAGTGAAGGGAGGAAGAGGGAGAGAGAGGGGCAAAGTGAAGGGAGGAAGAGGGAGAGAGGGGCAGAGTGAAGGGAGGAAGGGGGGTCGGAGGTGTTGACTTACGGGTGTGGTACTTGGTCACTTTTTATTTATATTCGTATGTAAAGTGTGTGTGTGTGTGTGTGTGTGTGTGTGTGTTTGTGTGTGTGTGTGTTTGTGTGTGTGTGTGTGTGTGTGTGTGTGTGTTTGTGTGTGTGTGTGTGTGTGTGTGTGTGTGTGTGTAGGGTCGAAGTTAACATTCCATGCGTTTTTTAATAAATTTCAAAATTTTCCACTAAATTTAGTAAAGAAGAATTAATTTCGAGTACAGTCCCCAATCTTGTGGATTTTAATGAATTTTAATATTTAACTTAAAAAAAACAAAGGCATTGGTGAGGCATAAACAAATTAACGTGTCCAGATTTCCAATCTGATATTTCAGGATTTTAATCATCCAGATTTTTCACTGTAGATTTATACTATTATATCTCCTATATACGTATATTTTTCCCAGTATATATCTTCCATAGCCAGATTTCAAGTGTATATTCCCAGCTTAATTAAAGTTTGTATAATGTGTATAATTTTTTGTTTGCCTGTATTTCTTACTTTATAATTATTTTGCGTTTTGCTCAAGATTTTCTGTATAAATTTACAGTTTCACAAATGACAATTGAATTTAATTTTGTCTTTTCCAGGTGAGTGAATATACCTGGTTACTGTTGTTGACGCTGGGAGAACCAGAGATATACACACGTTTCATCATGGTAAGTATATCTTGAGAGAGAGAGAGAGAGAGAGAGAGAGAGAGTGAGAGGGGGTTTATCATGGTAATTTGGACAATATTGAAGTCATTCTCGATGAGTTTAATGTAAACTGGATAAAGCAGTGACATCATTTATTTTTTCTGCTTTCCTGATAGAGTGAATGAATTAATTAATTAATTAAGGAAGAAAAGAAGGGTGACACACTGAAGGGTAGCCAAACACAAACAAGGTCGTTGGCAGTAATCACAGCAGACACAGAGGCAGTCGTACCAGCAGACAGGCAGACATTCAGGTGAGACTCACAGCAGACACAGTCAGACATTCAGAACAGGCCGTCAGACATTCAGGTGAACACACACCAAGACGAAAACCCAGTTTTACAAACCACAGAGACCAGATCACGAACATGTCCAATAACACCTGGGTTTGTCCCCAAGTACCTGCAACTTCCTGGCCAACATCTCACTCAGCCTTGATCTCTGGTGTGAGGCTGAGGGTCACCCACCACTCACTCCACCTTAACAGTAACATTCATATAGGATTTCTCTCATCTGCCCTTTAAATGGTCGTCGTCGTCTTTGGCCGCTCATGATTTTATAATTCACGGTTCAGGTGGCATTCAGTAGATGCTTGTCGGATTCCAATGTAACTCAGTGATTTTTAAAATATTACGTTTTTGTAGGATTATCATCATCATTATATCTTCCTCCTTTTCTTCTTCTTCTGTTATTGTTATTGTTCTTCTTCTACTTCTTCTTCTTCTTCTTCTTCTTCTTCTTCTTCTTCTTCTTCTTCTTCTTCTTCTTCTTCTTCTTCTTATTATTATTATTATTATTATTATTATTATTATTATTATTATTTATAATCGCCGATTCTAAAATATTTCTTTCTAGCACTACGTACTAGGTACTATAATTCGGTCCTCCGACTATGTAATAACCTAGCCAGATGGTCGGAGACCCGAATTATAGGTCCCAGTGACTCAGTGCTGGGAAGAAACAATTCAGAATTTGGCAATTATAAAACATGGTAGCGCACTCGCCTTACTCACTGAGTGTCCGTGGTTCGATCCCCAGCACGGGTGGAAACATCGGGCATGTTTCCTTACACCTGCTGTCCCCATTCACCTAGCAGTCAGTAGGTACCTGGGTGTTGGTCGACTGGCGTGGGTGGCATCCTGGGGGACAAGATTGAAGGACCACAATGGAAATAAGACAGTCCTCGATGGCTCACTGACTTTCTTGGGTTATCCTGGGTGGCTAACCCTCCCAGCTGGCGTTCCAGATTTCGTTATTTACCTAAACTTAGTACCATTTTCTATGAAGTTACCGATAGTCAACAGTTTCATTTGTTTTTTTCTTAATTCATATAAGTAATCAAGTTTATATGGGTATAGGTACGGATAGTACCAGGTACACAAATTTAGATGGTTACAGTTATCATATATAGTAACATATGCGTACCTTAGCTAGGATAACTCAGGAAAGTCAGACGAAGTGACTTATTTCCATTGGTAATAATCGTTTTCAGTTAAATTACACTCGCTTAAAAAACTGGCTGGCCGTTCAGAACAGTCACTTTTGAGAAAGAGGTCACAGAAACAATGGAGAAATCCTGTAACACACTACGAGTCATGGCATGAATACCGTTTAATTATTAAGTTTCAAAAGTTCTTGTAAGTTTATTTAAACACAGGTACGCACAAGTACAATTATCATGCATAGCGTAAATTACCGACAAGGTGACTTGTTTCCACTGGGGACCTTGGAACTTCTAGGCTTCATTAGTCAAATAAACAGTTACTAGTTAGTCGTGGAGGGATAAACGAGGTTGAGAATTTTATTATTCATAATGGAAAATTTCCAGAACATGGCGGTGTTGTTTGGTATAGCGCCATAAACCCAAGAAAAATGAATTATTGTTCCTGTAATCAAAACTTCAGGACATTCGTCGGCTCTATGATGACTATTGACAGGTTATATGGTCTATAACGTTGACTACCATGTTTATAATGCTTGTGGGCTTATCTGTAGTTTTCTGCTCTTCTTAATAAGAACAAAGTACTTCCTTAGGCCTCTAACACTTGGTGTTGGCATTGTGTTGATGCTGGGGTTGCCTGGCTTCCCTCTATCCTAACTGGGAGGTGCTGGCAGGCTGGGTCTATCTTGCATTTCATTTTCCTTATTGCATTTCTCCTGAAGAAGTGTTGCTTTGCAACACGAAAGACGCCTTGTGCAACATCATTTTCCCTCCCTTCCGTGGCTGCATATATATATATATATATATATATATATATATATATATATATATATATATATATATATATATATATATTTTAATATATATATATATATATATATATATATATATATATATATATATATATATATATATATATATATATATATATATATATATATTATTCTACAGTATTTTTGTGTATAATTATTTACACAAGTTATTATTAATTGATTAGTAACATGATATGGATTTTCAAACGTCGAAAAATAATGTATATTTACTATTTTTGAAGGAGGAAAAAATCCAGTTTTGTCTCACGTGTTGTGAATAATAAGTTTTTATATTCGTGAACAAAACAAATTATTTGAAGTAAATACTTTCTCGGCATTTCCTTATTAGCTAGTGTATTTCTTCAAAATACATCTCAGAAAATTCATTTTTTCCCTTCAAAATCCGCTAAAGTGGAGGTTCCTTCATAAGGGATTTTTTTTATAAGAAAAAAACCCCACTGGAATTAGAAAAAAATACGATTTATTTATAAACGAAAACGGGATACCACGAACACGAGCTCAGCTCCTGTACTTAAAAATAGTAGTTAATTATAAAATATAAAATTAGAACTATTTATTAAGCTGCTAACCTCGCCACGATAATAAACCACGTACAAAGCCTACTATCACCAAGGAAATTATCCACTGACTAGTGAATTCACATTGCACACCTGTGTTTATACACTGCTTCTTGACATTCATGTGTAGGCTTTACCTCTCACTTCTCTCACCTTCTACGTGGAAGCGCCTGTATATTTTTTAGTATTACATTCTATAATGCAAGCAGGAAACAGTCATGTTAGTTTTGACTTCAAAATCAGAATCTTTGAAGAGAATAATAGCAAAAACAATATCAGTAATAATAACAGCAACAGTATCAACAAAGAATCCCAGACCAGCGAAAACAACCAACATGGTCTATTATTTAAGACCTATTAAACACGTTAATTAAGAATACGTAATCAAAATAGTAACACCAATTAAAAAAAAAAGACATTTTAAATATAATAGTTTTAATTAAAAGTTATTAAAACAGATTTCAAATGTATATATATGGCAATTAAACCAATCCTCTATTTTTTTCAACACCGGCTGTATCTCACCGAGGCAGGGTGACCTAAAAAGAAAAAACTAAAGTTTTTCTTTTTAAATTTAGTAATTTATACAGAAGGTTACTAGCCTCTTGCTCCCGTCATTTTAGTCGCCTTTCAAGACACGCATGTCTTACGGAGGAAGAATTCTTTTCCACTTCCCATTGGAGAATTTTCTAAATAATTATATATAATATGTTATAACTGCATTTAACACGATATTCAATAATACACTATTTCAGTGATCCCTCGGTGACATAACTGACAAACTGGATCAACAAGTATGAGGATACATGATACGTGCATACACAAATTTTACAACTTTCTTCACGAATCCGCTCCGAGCAAGATGTGTACTGGTGCGAGTCTCACATCATTTTGTCTCACATTTTGGGAATTAAATCCAAAAATCTTTGGTGGGGGAGGCGTAGTTTCTCTATTCCAAAAAATTGCTATATTATTTAACTTTTAAATATGCATGTATGTGTAGAGAAAAACTACAATTTGTACAGTACCTTATATATAGTTTATTTACTTTATTATGAATAAAAAAAAAGGAATATAAACAGATTCGCTGGAAGGAGCACACGGTTTGTTGACACTGCAGTTCACGTCCACTCATAATGTTTTCCCTTATTCTATAACAAATACCTAAGCCACGAAAGAGAGTGTATGCACGTCATATACAATTGTTTATCGCGTACAAAGGGTAACGACAACTAAAAAACAAATAATAGAAACAGTAACAACAGAAGATCTAATAGCAAAATAGTAACAACAACAAGACAATAAAAAAAATATGGGATCCAACAGCAAGAGAATAAAAACATATTATTCAGCATCAATAACTGTAACAACAGATGATTCAGAACAAAAGAGCAGCAACAGAATATTCAACAACAAAAACATCAAAAGATCCAACAGCAAAAGGATAAAAACATACTATCCAACAGCTATAACTTCAACAACAGATTATGATCCACAACAGAAGATTCAACAACAAAAACAACATAAAAAAAAGCCAACAAAATACGGACCACAATATCTTTCTCATCAAGCTGCGTCATCTACAACCCGAAAATAACTCAAAAGATCCAGTCAGAATATTATTCCTTTCAGAAGTTAACGTATATAACTTCGCAGGAGCGACATATCACCTCAGCCTGGGAACCTGTCTATAGTTTAACATGCAACATTAAATACAGCTTGGGAAAGTGTATTATTAAGATAGTAATCAAATAGCACAAGGTTGGTGGTCGTTTGAGGTTTCTTAGATTTCTCTCTATTTTTCTTTTCATTTTCTTCGGGCAGACCTAAAAGGCTGTCATTGCTTTTAAAATATTGTGGATTCTGAACTGAACGAGTATATATATATATATATATATATATATATATATATATATATATATATATATATATATATATATATATATATATATATATATATATATATATATATATATATATATATATATATATATATATATATATGTATATTATTATATATATATATTATTTATGTATGTATGTATGTGTGTGTGAGTATAAGGGTGTGGTTATGTAGTAGTAGTCTAAACTAGTTGTTAAAGGCACGTGCCAATAGACACTTGGTCTGTAATATGTACTGTACTCACCTAGTTGTACTCACCTAGTTGTACTCACCTAGTTGTGGTTGCAGGGGTCGATACATAGCTCCTGGCCCCGCCTCTTCACTGGCCGCTACTGGGTCACTCCCTGCGTTTATGTGTGTAGTATCTGCTAGTTATCATTGTATTAGAGTGCTTGTGTGTGTGTGTGTGTGTGATTACTTATTGTTATTGATTAGTTGAAAAAACCGCACTACTGTACTTCCTCTTAGATCCCACCCATACCTCCTTAATAAATATTTAAGAAAAAAAAACTTTCTGGTGTTTCTACGACACCGCTTTCGTCTGTTTACAACAGTGACCGCTTATTCTATCTGTGGATGCCTGTAAAACTTCCTCTATATGTAGAGAAACATTAGTAACAAGTGACTCTACATCAAGATCTAGGCAACTGTTGATGTAGAGTCAGTCCTCTATATCTCATGTTAACGGGTTCTTATATCACCTTTAATCAGGTTATTTCATCTCTTTTATTCCTAACCTGATAAATGGAATTGACAGTATTATTTTTTTTTAATTCATATCTCGTATTTCGTAACTCTGTGAGCCATTTTTATGCACGATCTTCTGTCTTTTTCTATTTCATCTGCATTGTTTAACATCGACACTGCCATTTTTTCATTTCTACGACAGTTTGTCTTTATGTAATGAAGTTTAAAACCTTTTCCAAATCGAATTGTTTAGTTTTTCTCTAAACATATTTTTCAGACCCAAGGTGATATCCTGTCTTGTCCTGTTGCTTTATTTATGAGTCCAATGGAATGGCAATGAACCTACAGTGTTACTCCTTAGGAAAGTATTGTGTCGAACATTTTTATGGTGTGTGTGTGTGTGTGTGTAACGTATGTGACGGGTCGTGACGCTAGTGTAAACGTCTTCTCACGAACATTTAAGAATGAGTTGCTTCACTACGTTGTAACTTTCTGCCCCTATTATTCTACGTACTACATTGCTAACACACATCTCTGCCTACTCGCACACACACACGTGCATACACACACATATATACATACTCTGTACGCATACACTTGTACATATACCACACACACGAGTGAATATACACGAGCGGACATACACAAACACATAAAATATCCTAACTTTCAAAGGATTCGGAAAAAAAAGTTAATAGTAAATCCTTGTTGCTGCATTGTTTTCTCAACACTGATAATGGGCATGTAACAGAACGAGACACGAACACGATAGTAAGGAGAGACAGATGTTGACATGTAGAAGCCTTTGACACCGTCAGACGCACTGCGTGGGCAAAACGTAGCCAGTAAAGCGTCCAAATAACTAAGTCGTCTTACCAAATAATTATAACGACAATATTATCTGCAGTGCCAAGCGTGTGTACACGCAGAGGTAACTTACAGTGTATGTAAACTGACAGGTATATATATTTCTCTAAATACACCAATTAGTATGTGAATCTCAGTGAATATACATCGAAATGTGTTTATCTGCTTCTGTATACACTGACAGGTATGTGTCTCGGTGTAGAGCCAGGGCTGTTTGTATTTCTCACTGCGTGAACTCCGAGAGGCGTGTATCTCTTCAGTGTATTCACACCGATAAATGTATATTTCTGAATGCATACACGCTGAGTTTACTTTAATCACTGTTTTAGCGATTAAAGTAATTTTTATTTTGGATTTTTTACTTTAGATTATATTTTTATTTTAGATTTTTTTTTTTGGAGATTAGTGTGCAAGAGAGTTATAGTTTAATGACCCTCGTACATTCGACAACTTTTAAACCAAACAAAGTACAGATATAAAAAAATATATGAAGGACTTTACAGCCACTTCTATAAATGACTTTACAGTCAGTAATATAAATGACTTTACAGCCAGTGGTATAAATAACTTTACAGTCAGTGGTATAAATGACTTTACAGTCAGTGGTATAAATAACTTTACAGCCAGTGGTATAAATAACTTTACAGCCAGTGGTATAAATGACTTTACAGCCAGTGGTATAAATGACTTTACAGCCAGTGGTATAAATAACTTTACAGTCAGTGGTATAAATGACCTTACAGCCAGTGGTATAAATTTGGACAATAATTCTTAATTAAAGAAGGAAAATATTGTAAACATCCAGGTACGGTACATTTACTTAGCTTTAGCAAAACACAACAAAATAACTTTGAGATAAAATATTAGAGGCGTACCTCTAACCTCGTCTTGGAATTGTATTTCAATTCAGAAATACAATTCCAATTCAGTAATGATTCATATTGGAAAAAAAATAATGGTGAGGTGCTGTGGATGATTTGCTGGTCGTTCAGTCAGGATAATAATAGTTCAGTCAGGATAATAATAGTTCAGTCTGGATAATAATAGTTCAGACTGAATAATAATAGTTCAGTCTGGATAATAATAGTTCAGTCTGGATAATAATAGTTCAGTCTGGATAATAATAGTTCAGTCTGGATAATAATAGTTCAGTCTGGATAATAATAGTTCAGTCTGGATAATAATAGTTCAGTCTGGATAATAATAGTTCAGTCAGGATAATAATAGTTCAGTCAGGATAATAATAGTTCAGTCAGGATAATAATAGTTCAGTCAGGATAATAATAGTTCAGTCAGGATAATAATAGTTCAGTCTGGATAATAATAGTTCAGTCTGGATAATAATAGTTCAGTCTGGATAATAATAGTTCAGTCAGGATAATAATAGTTCAGTCAGGATAATAATAGTTCAGTCTGGATAATAATAGTTCAGTCTGGATAATAATAGTTCAGTCTGGATAATAATAGTTCAGTCTGGATAACAATATTTATAATCTTCTTCAAGTACATGATACAACTTATATAGACCATAGCTGACATACTATATAGAAAGCCTTTTTAAGCAGAGTAATTAGGTTATTATTGTACCTAGGATGCGACTCACACCAAAGTACCTATTTACTGCTGTGTGAACATGGACAACAGGTGTCTTAAGGAAAGATTTCTCAATGTTTCCACACGTACCGGGGATCGAACCAAGGACCTCAATGTGGGAGCTGAGTGCGCTACCAACCGAGCTACGGTTGGATGGAGGATAGCATCAACATAGCCTTATTATTGGTTAAGGGAGCCTTGATAAGTCACCAGCTTAATAAAAATTGTAAGCAAGTTTATTTAGGCACACGTACACATAAGTACAATTATAATACATTGTGTAAATTGCCCAGAATAAAAAAAAAAGTCAAAGCGACTTACTGATAATTGTACTTATGTGTAGCTGTACCTGAATAAATTTACTATATAACATTAAGTCTTCGATAGTTTTGCTACAAATTATTTAGCGTAGTTTCCCGTGCAACCATTGCTTCCCATTTTCTCTGCTGAATGTCTTAATAATCCATTTTCTATTCCTTGAACGAGTGCGTCAGAGAGATGGCTACTTTCTTTATTTCATGTAATATACAAGGTGGGGTGTACTTATAATTAAAAATTTAATAAAGTAGATATTACAAGATGGCCAATAATATGCCTAGGTATGCCTAGGCTTTTCAGGCAGTCTTATGTTAGGTCTTACTCAATAGCTACACAATGATTATACAGATAGTAACGTTAGGTAATTGTAGTGATTAACTAGGTTTACAAAATTTAGGTACTGGAATTTAAACATTTAAGAATTTAACAATTAGTTTAAGAAGTTAGCAATTATTTTATATGTTGATGATAAAGGTGATGTATTGGCATAATGTAGTTTCTATATTGGAGTGTCTTAGGCAAACTTATGACTAGCTTAAGAATTATGAAGCAATAGTTGTATTAGAATTTTGGTTAGTACTGTGCAAATTAAGGGGAATCACAGATTAAGTTAATTATAATTTAAGTTACGCAGACATCCATTCAATTTTGGCAGGGATCTTGAAGGCTAATAAATGTTATGGGAGGACATAGTACATTATGTACACACACAACCCGCACATATAAAAAGAGAGGAGCTTACGACGACGTTTCGGTCCGACTTGGACCATTTACAAAGTCACACTAACACACACTAACCATACATTATGTAGGTTGAGAATAACTGTGTTGGTGAATGAAACACGAACGCACACACTCACACAGGATGTTCCAGAGAGGGAACACAGGAACAAGGGGGCACAACTGGAAGCTGAAGACTCAGATGAGTCAAAGGGATGTTAGGAAGCACTTCTTCAGCCATAGAGTAGTTAGGAAGTGGAATAGTCTAGCGAACGATATAGTGGAGGTGGGAACCATACATAGTTTTAAGACAAGGTATGATAAAGCTCATGGAGCAGGGAGAGCAGAGACCCAGTAGCGGACAGCGAAGAGGCGGAGCCAGGAGCTGAATCTCGACACCTGCAACCACTATTAGGTGAGTACAATTACGTGAGTACACACACAACATGTGCAACAAGGTGTCGCACTGCTGATTTAGTTATCTCCTAGGAGGCATTGGTGTCAGACATACAACACAATAGATGCTCACAACACTACCTCCTTCCTCCAACACTCACAAAATCTTTAATACTATGTATTTTTATTTTACTGCCCATGTTGTATTTATATTTGTACATATGTTATGCGTTTATGTATGTGTGTATCTGTGTGTTTGTGCGTGTGTGTGTATAGATAAAGAAGTCAGTACTGTCCTTTATAGATTCACCTAAAATTAATGTTTTCCTAAAACTTGAGAGAGAGAGAGAGAGAGAGAGAGAGAGAGAGAGAGAGAGAGAGAGAGAGAGAGAGAGAGAGAGAGAGAGAGAGAGAGAGAGAGAGAGAGAGAGAGAGAGAGAGAGAGAGAGAGAGAGAAGGAAGTAACCTTTGCACTTATCACCGTAAAGGTTACTTGCATTAAGAGTAATGCCACCTTTCAAGCAATTATAATAATTAAGTCAGATCTTTTGTCTCTTAAGATCGTGTTCTTCCCGACAGTGAAGTACATTTACGTACTTCATGGTTTCCGACGCAGTATTTTGGAACAACAGAAGAATTCTGGAATAATAAATGCCACTATTATTGTAACTATTTACGCGTGAAAACCTGATTTCTGGTGAAGAAAATACAAGGATTACTACTTCGCCTGTCGTTGAAATTCCTATCTCAAGTAATGTCTTGGGTTGACGAGAAAAACTAAAAAATAAAAATTAAAAAATAAACTTTGCAGAGTAAGCTTTTATTGGGGAAAAATTTCGACCCCTGTTAATCTTCGTCAGGTCTTAGTGTCGATAATTATCAGCACAGATCGAAACGTCGCCCCAATGAAAGCCGGTTCTACAAAGTGCTATTTCTTCACTAATGAATCGGGAATATTTCTATTACCTGGAGTTTACCTGGAGAGAATTCCAGGGGTCAACGCCCCCGCGGCCCGGTCCGTGATCAGGCCTCATGTTGGACCAGAGCCTGATCAACCAGACTGCCGCACGCAGTCCAACGTACGAACCACAGCCTGGCTGGTCAGGTACCGACTTTAGGTGCCTGTCCAGTGCCTGCTTGAAGACAGCCAGGGGTTTGTTGGTAATCCCCCTGATGTATGCTGGGAGGCAGTTGAATAATCTTGGGCCCCTGACACTTATTGTGTTGTCCCTCAACGTGCTAGTGGCACCCCTGCTCTTCATTGGGGGGATGTTACATCGCCTGCCGAGTCTTTTGCTTTCGTAGGGAGTGACACTCGTCTGCAAGTTTGGTACTAATCCCTCGAGAATTTTCCATATGTATATAATAATGTATCTCTCCCGCCTGCGTTCTAGGGAGTACAGGTTTAGGAACTTCAAGCGTTCCCAGTAGTTAAGGTGATTTATCGCAGTTATGCGTGCCGTGAAGGTTCTCTATCACTAAATATCTTGCACAGATAAGCCGTACTTAGGAAACAGGAGCTTACGACGATGTTTCGGTCCGACTTGGACCATTTACAAAGTCAGTGTGACTTTGTAAATGGTCCAAGTCTGACTAAAACGTTGTCGTAAACTCCCTTCTCCTATGTGCGGGTTATTCGTATATTGTTCCAGTCACGGTGTTGTGCCATTTTGTTCTTTACTGAATACCTTGTATAGCCAACACTTTACTGTTGTTACTGTAACCTCTATATTCTTGTCAGTAGTTTATTTGCTTATTAAGAGTCATCCAGAATGAATCCCAAAGACTTCATTCTGCTTCTTAGTTCCGTCGTTGAGTACATTTTATCCTTCGGGGTCTAATCTTCTGTCCAGGGACTCATTTCCATAATATTCGTTGGGTCTATTCTTTTCCGGGAGCTGTTTTGTTCTTAAGTGCTTTTTCTTCGTAAACTTCGCTTGCTTGTCCTGTCTCTTGAAGAAACAGCAGGCAACGTCAGGAAGCTGACACACGGTGCTTGCTTGTCCTGTCTCTTGAAGAAACAGCAGGCAACGTCAGGAAGCTGACACACGGTGCTTGCTTGTCCTGTCTCTTGAAGAAACAGCAGGCAACGTGAGGAAGCTGACACACGGTGCTTGCTTGTCCTGTCTCTTGAAGAAACAGCAGGCAACGTCAGGAAGCTGACACACGGTGCTTGCTTGTCCTGTCTCTTGAAGAAACAGCAGGCAACGTGAGGAAGCTGACACACGGTGCTTGCTTGTCCTGTCTCTGAAGAAACAGCAGGCAACGTGAGGAAGCTGACACACGGTGCTTGCTTGTCCTGTCTCTTGAAGAAACAGCAGGCAACGTCAGGAAGCTGACACACGGTGCTTGCTTGTCCTGTCTCTTGAAAAACAGCAGGCAACGTCAGGAAGCTGAACACGGGCTTGCTTGTCCTGTCTCTTGAAGAAACAGCAGGCAACGTCAGGAAGCTGACACACGGTGCTTGCTTGTCTTGTCTCTTGAAGAAACAGCAGGCAACGTCAGGAAGCTGACACACGGTGCTTGCTTGTCCTGTCTCTTGAAACAGCAGGCAACGTCAGGAAGCTGACACACGGTGCTTGCTTGTCCTGTCTCTTGAAGAAACAGCAGGCAACGTCAGGAAACTGACACACGGTCCCAAAGAAACATTTACTGGGAAAACGTTACGCTTTGTGGAAAGTTTCATCATGACTTCATGAAACTTTGCATAGCGAAACGTTGTTCCACTGAAAACTTGTTTGGGAACCTGTGTCATTTCTTCGGTGTTGTCGTCAGTACGTCATCTAGATCTAACCAATAGTTATCGCCAACAATAAACTTGTCCATAAACGTAAACAGATTGCGCTAAGTTACATTACTGGCACCTCGGGATTGTTTATACGCACCGCTGACACGAGCTCTGAGGCACTAAGAGCTGTAACTGATGCTTTCAGTGTAGATCCTGAGAGTCGGGTGTTTAAAGTGGCGAGTGTGTACACTTACCGTGTTATTCACCAGAGGTTCCTAGTTAAGCCAAGAGAGGAGGAAACACATTCTCATTAGCTCATGTTGCATTTTAGGTAGGCTTTCAGTCCCATAGCATTTTAGATAGGTCTTCAATCCCATAGCATTTTAGGTAGGCCTTCAATCCCATGTCATTAACGCAGCCGTTATTTTTAAAGCTCACCAAGGGGGCCATTAATGAAGAAAAAACTTACGTTACAGAACAAGACTGCTTTCAAGACGTTTCCTCACTAGTTGCGGCTTTACGTCGTTAAGATTCAAGGGGTCAGTAAGTCGCAACTTGCGAGAGCTGAAGACTTGAAGGCCGCAGACACAAAGGCCATCCTTGGCCAACAAATTACAAAAAATAAAAATTAGTAACAACACTCACAATATTCAGGGACGAAACCTCAATTTTATGTGACCAAACGTCCTCAACAGAATGTCATGTTGACACTGAGCATTTCGCAATGAATGGAAGTAGGAGTTGTGGGCACCACAAGGTGCCCTCCCGTTGAAGATCTGTTGACGGTACTGACACACTTCAAAGTAGCCCTTTCGTTCGGGAGGCAAAAACATGTTGACAAATACGATACAAAGACACTGTGCCTACGTATCGCTATCTAGGGCGAAACATCAACTGTAAATAAAGGTCGACTCTGCACCGTGTCTTTCTGCCAGAGAGTAGCTCTTAATATTTAGTATATATAATTACGTGTTTTACTGTGACGGGAATAGATGTGTGCTCAGGGTGCTTGTGACCAGGTACCTGTGACCACCTCGTCACCACTAATTACAGGTGTTATGTTCCTCCAGTCTCCACGTACTTTATCATATTTATCTTCCCCTACAATGTATCTCACTTGCTCACCTGCCCCGAACTGACTCTCACCAGGTGTGTGTGTGTGTGTGTGTGTGTGAGTGTGAGTGTGTGTGTGTGTGTGTGTGTGTGAGTGTGAGTGCTGTGGTGGAAAGACGCTGATTCCCGTAGTTATTCTAGGGAAGATGAGTACTGAGCGGAGAAGAACTTTCTTCTCACAGTAGTTTTCACCTGTTTGGTTCCTCTTTGAGCCCTGAGTGTGTCAGGTGAGCCCTGAGTGTGGCCCATCACATGAGTGCAGTGTGGTCTGGTGAGCCCAGAGTGTGGTCCATCACATGAGTGCAGTATGGTCTGGTGAGCCCAGAGTGTGGTCCATCACATGAGTGCAGTGTGGTCTGGTGAGCCCAGAGTGTGGTCCATCTCGTGAGTCCAGTGTGGTCTGGTGAGCCCAGAGTATGGTCCATCTCGTGAGTCCAGTGTGGTCTGGTGAGCCAAGAATATGGCCCATCTCGTGAGACTAGTGTTGTCTGGTGGTCTTATGGGAGGAGCGTCTGTCGCTACCACTTACTGCTCAGTAATGCCAGTGATTGAGGTAATTTTTATGTGAGTGGACGCATGATAGTGACTGACAGACGGAGTGGACGCATGATAGTGACTGACAGACGGAGTGGACGCATGATAGTGACTGACAGACGGAGTGGACGCATGATAGTGACTGACAGACGGAGTGGACGCATGATAGTGACTGACAGAAGGATCACACGTGAAAGGATTTGTTGCACCTCTCCTTTTAGCCTTCACATAATGGCTTAAGTTTTGTTAACGTTGTTAATTGGTTGATTGGTCTTAAAGCCTATCGACTACAGTAATCCCTTAAATAGGAATCAAATATTCTCTCAGCTTATGTACACCGAGGGACATCTCACGGTGTATATAGTCTGCATATTTGCCTGTTTATACATCTCACGGTGTATATAGTCTGTATATTTGTCTGTTTATACTCTAGGCATTCATTTTTGTCTTTTGTTTTAAATAAATGTCATTTAAAGTTACGTGAATTCTTAGTTTGCGTAAATTAGTTTACACTACGCAAATTGGATCAAGGATTAGGTTAGATTCGTTGATTTTGGAAATTATTTGTTGCCTTTCAGTTTTGACAATAGTTCTAGTTTCATATTAGTTTCTCTTTCATCTTTTAAGATAATTAACGCACACTTGTGCTGCACCGGGGAAACATCGGCGCTGTTTGCAAAGAGGAAATTTATTGAAACTTTTCGCCCGTGGCCCAGGCTTCTTCAGACAATAGAGAAGACTGTTCCATGGGCGAAACTTCTAAGTGTGACTAGTTAATTGATCAAGTCGGAGCGAAACGTCGTCTTAAGTTTCAGTCTCCTGTGTGCGGGTTATTTGTGTATTGTTCCAGTCACGGTATTGTGCCTTTTTTTTCGCTCTGTTAAAGGTGTCTTTCACTCGTCAGTCTTGCACAATTTGCCTTTTATCTTGTACTACAGTCACAGCTGACTGACACATGTGCAGCAAGATTGTCATTGCAGCTTTTTCTGTGAGCAAGTGTATTGCTGCGTGAACAGGTGTGTAGGCTGCGTGGGCAAGTGTGTGGCTGTGTTAATAGGTGTGTAGGCTGTGTGGGCAGGTGTGTGGCTGTGTTAGTAGGTGTGTAGGCTGTGTGGGCAAGTGTGTGGCTGTGTGAGCAGGTGTGTAGGCTGTGGGCAGATGTGTGGCTGTGTTAGTAGGTGTGTAGGCTGTGTGGGCAAGTGTGTGGCTGTGTTAGTAGGTGTGTAGGCTGTGTGGGCAGGTGTGTGGCTGTGTGAACAGGTGTGTAGGCTGTGTGGGCAGGTGTGTGGCTGTGTGAGCAGGTGTGTAGGCTGTGTGGGCAGGTGTGTGGCTGTGTGAGCAGGTGTGTAGGCTGTGGGCAGATGTGTGGCTATATGGACATTGTTTTAAATATTTCTTTTTTTTTCATTCTTTTCGCATCACAGGAAGCGTTGCATAAATTATTTTTCAATATAAAGTCCATCTTATAGTTTAATATTTAAAATTTTGCAATATACATAATTTTGCTTAGAAAATTATTCTCTAATGTTTTTAAATTACCAAAAAAAATTGGATTGTTTATAAAAAAGTTAGAATATATCTTTGATGAGGTTGTGTAATATATTGGTCCAACAAAATCGTTCGGTTATGCATGACGTTCCTTAGTGTTTTTTTTTTTTTAAGAATTAAGCAGGAGCGTGATGGTGTTTTAAGATGTACGTGTTACGAACCTAAAGTCAACATTTCCATCTCTCCTTCCTAAAGTGTGATTAATGTGTGTTATTGTAAGAGGACACGCTGGGTCGATTCTCAGAAGTTGCTTTAAGAAAGCTAATGTCTTTACCCTAACCACCACAAGAGGTAAACAGGCGGCCTGTTACCCGAGTATAAAATATTTTAAAAGTCTTTCTCGGGTTTCCAGGTTTCTAGATGATTATATTCCGTCGGGGCTTTCAGTTTTATTGCTCCTGCTTCTGTTTACTTAGATTGGAAATGCCTGGAGATGGAAGGGGGGTGCATGCTTGTGTGTCTTTTCTGTTCTTCGCTGTTGCTTATGTTCATCTTACAAAAGCTTTCTTTTGTCGTATTCATCGTACGTAATTTTTTTTTTTTGGGGGGTCTTTTGTCCTTTCCTGTTTTTCGTGTAATGTGTGTTACCTCAGAGTCAGATAAAGGTTTCTATCGCAACGCGTTTGCTCTGCTTTCAAGAAGACAAAAAAAAAACATTTAGAAAAAGCATTAAAAGTATCTGGCGATATCGTGACTGACATGAACACCCAGAGGACGACCGTGAGCGATAACGACGAGTTGGTAAAACAAAACAAGAAATGTTATGAATTGGGGAGGTGAATGGCGAGCCCCGGCAACTCTTGGTGGTGCTGGAGGAGGAGGAGACAATGTGTTGTTATGAGGTAAAACATTAGTAACTCCTTGGCTGGGTGGGTGGGATGGACGTGTCCACGCTGCTCACACACGTCGTGTTGCTGCTCTTAATGTGTCACGTGGTCCTATCAGCAACACCAGTCGCTAGGACATCCAGCTAGCAGCGCCCTATTTCACACACCTCTAAGGACTCTACGTTCAGGAAGCCACAACACCATTTTCTTGGAGTACTCCATTAGCATTCTGGCCTATTTTTCAAGAACAGTTGGAACCGCATGACATCAGTGGTGGACAGTGAAAAGGATTTACAGACTTGTATGTGAAGGCGCAGTGATGAGGCTGCCACCTAAGGTGGTGTATAAGTGTACACACGAACTGCTTTATATATTCTGTAATGGATGGGCATAAAAGTTATCACAGTGAGCGTTATAGGTCTGGTGAACGAGTCACCGACTACATGGATGAAAATATGTGAGATATGTTGTTTATGGGAATGAAGAAGCATTGATTGTGTGAGTGACAGTGACTATGATAAATAAATTGTGAGAGAAAAATGTAGAGAAATTCATATTGCTTCTTTTGAGGACATGATTTAACAGCACAAGTGTCACACCAGATCTTGAAATCATAATGGGAATTATTTTGAGGATATTTGATAAAGTAGAGATTGGAAAATATAAACACACTACAAGAAATCTCATAATTACATTAGTAACAGTTACTCACAAATATAAAGAATAAGTGTGGGTTAGTTTGCATTGCATTGACATTCTGCAAATGTCTAATGAGAAGAAAAGCATTCTTGAGTAATGAGTGATGAGTTGAAAGTATTCCTTAATTCTTCAAGGGCAAAAGTAGTAGGATATTTAATGGTGCTTCTAGAGACAGAAGCAGTTCTAAATCGCCTGCTAGACAGCGGCAGTTCTAAATCACCTGCTAAAGACAGCAGCAGTTCTAAATTGCCTGTTAATTCTCGGGAAGATGAGTATTTATGCGACTTGCGAAGATCACTATGTTTCATGGCAGCAAAGCTTCAGTACAACATCTTGTATTGGGTCTACCATGGGATAACAATTTAAAATAATTCGTTTACCGAGATACTCTCTGAGGCAACATGGTCTACTGCAAAACATTTTTTCCTGGAAGTGCTAGTAGGGCGGCCTCTCCAGAAATGTGTGAACTAGCAAACTTCAAACACATTCTTGGCTACTGGAAAGGCTCGGAGAAACTGAAGGCCAAAAAGGATCTTGTTGGTGAAGTTCTAAGAGTCGCTATAGAGCGTTCTTTTAAGCCAGTAAGTCCGGGTGCTTCCCCTAGATCATGGAAAGTCGGTGGTGATGGATTGAGACAGGAGTCGAAGTCCAGAAGTCCCCGCTTAATAAGATGTCAAAGCCCAAAGGTTCGTCTTCCAAGCCCCAAGCTGAAAAGATGTCACAGTCCCGTGCTAAAAAAATTGGTTGGATCAAGGAAATTTTTAAGAGAAAAATTAGCCGGAATCGGAAGTCCCCCGCTAGCAGTCAGAAGTCCTAAGCTAAATATATACAGCCCCATGGTACGAAGCTCAACAGGCCCTGAGAGCCTCAAACATAACATAAGCACACCAAATTTGTACCTGGGAGTTGAGAAGGAAAGTCCCCGCATTGCCGGTCGGGTTCTCAAGCCAACCTGGAGACCCAAGAAGAGTGTTCACTGGAAGTCCAACATTGCCACCTGGATCCAAATGACCGCAATGAATTCTAGTGTGTCCGAGGTGTCCAGCGGCAGCGATGACTGGAATTGTCGCTATGACGGCCTTGGAATTGAGAAGGGGAATGAGACGAGTGACGATGATGGAACCATGAGATTCAACACTGCTGGGAAGAGCATCTGTGGGGGGTCCAGTACCAAGGAGGACGACTCTTCCGATTTCGAGTACACAGATTTTGCTGAAGTGAACAGTAAAGATAGAAAAAAAATGAACACATATGAAAACCCTAAGTTTAGTTCCCGTTTCGACAATGTATACTCGAGGATCTCTTCTTCCAGTCCGCCACCCTTTGGAAACGTCAGGAAACTTTTACCGTTGCCAACACCTCTTCCCTCTAACGAGGAACCTAATTACTACAGTGACTTGGATTGCTCTTGTGGATGTCAAGAGAGCATGTACTCAATGCACACTTATGAAGATGTAGAGGACAGCTTAGGCAGTGACAGTTTTTCATGCGGCAACACATTACGACACAGACACAGCACACTACGACACAGACACAACAGCAGCGGCAGCAGCAGCACCGGCAGTAGTCACACATACTGTGAGATCAACCAGATCGAACGTGGTTCTAAACCCGAGGTTTTCGGTTCATTCCTTCGGAACGACCGCCACCTTGAAGCTCTCAAATCGACGCTAGTCCACTTGTTGCCCAAGGATGACATCATATCCACCACCCTCCTGGCCTGCCGTCTCGGAGATCTGGAGTACCTGCAAGACCTGGCCAAGCAGAGTCGCATGGATGCGCGTGCCCACGACCTGCAGGGGGCCACGTGCATGCACTATGCAGCGCGCGGAGGCCACATTCACATCCTCCGTTTCATCATTGAGGATCTCGGCGTGCGGGAGGTCATGCGCTGTGACGTGGGCGCCACACCTCTCCACGACGCAGCTGCACTGGGTCACCTGGAGACCATACAGTACCTCAGCAAATACTCAGATCACAGCCTCGACCTCACCGACAAGGACGGCGCCACGGTCCTTCACGTCGCTGCAAGGTAAAATAAACAGGGGTTCAAAGGAAGGAGAGCAACATTGCAAACGCGTCTTCTTCTCCCCGCTCTTTTACAATGTATTCAGTCTCACCCTCACACCCACGCGCGCGCTACATATCATGGTAATTTCCATCTTCCTGGTAACCATAATTAGACTCCATTTCCGTGACTGTGTAGACGACTGAGTGCACACACACACACACACGACGGGTAATTACCCTCGGTGAAATATTCAGAGAGCAGCAGGTGTGATGCGGACGACCCCAAGAGTGCTCAACACTCCCCGGCGGGCTCTCACGCCCACCTGTGTGCTTAATATGTTGTGTTCTCAATATGTTGTGTGCACAATATGTTGTGTGCTTAATATGTTGTGTGCTCAATATGTTGTGTGCTCGATATGTTGATACTATATTATTATTATTATTATTATTATTATTATTATCATCATCATCATCATCATCATATTATCAGATTAACGTAGGTTAATGTAGTCCCGCCAGGTTTATTAATTCCTCTCATGGACGGGCTACCATCCTTTTCCTGGACTGCCTGCCATCCCTCCCATGGGCGGGCTGCTATCCTTCAACGCCACCAATCAAGCACCATGACTGTGCACTCACACTGGAGCGAAACTAACGCGCCTCCGTATAGCATTTACGAGACCAGACTGGTATTTACGAGACCAGACTGATCTCTCATTTTTCGTATAATTTCTCTTCAGAAGCGCCGTAAACTAATTTCTTAGTGCTGGTTGCTGACAGGGCCAGGAAGTGGAGGCTAGCGGAATGCTGACATCAGAGTCATACGATGCGCCGAATCCGTGTGTCGGGGTTGTCAGCGCAAGGAATGCTGGAAACTCGAGCTTCTAGACGTGTCAATGGCGTGTTAATGGTGCAGTCACGCTCACCTGAGTTAACCAGTCAAGGGGACAAACGTGGATCCTTGTTTTGCAAATTTTCTATTCTTAGGGAGGAGTTAGGTGCATGATGCAGGATATTTTGGGGGGCCCTGATATAGGATATTAAGAGGGGTCCCTGATGCATGGTCTAAGGAGGTTCCTGATACAGGATGTTAAGGGGTCTCTGATACAGGGTCTTAGGAGGTTTCTGGTACAGGATTTTAGGGGTCCCTGGTACAGAATGTTAGGGGGTTCCTGATACAGGGTCTTAGGGGGTCTCTAATAAAGGATCTTAAGGGGTCCCTGGTTCAGGATCTTAGGGGGTGCCTGGTGCAAGATCTTAATGGGGGGCCCCCCCTGAATCGGGGTCTTAGGGGTCCCCTATACAAGATCTTAACGGGTCCCTGTTAAAGGATCTTAGTGGTCCATGATACAGGGACCTGTAAGAAGGCCCTCTTTTATCCGTCTTATTTTGTGTATTATTTCCAGTCCTTTTCTTAGTCATCCTTCTCTTTCTGTAGTTTTTATATTCTGTTGCTTTGCTTTTGACACACTACATCTCTTGGCACATCACTCTCTATTTTCTTTGTAATGATTCTTATTTTGACATTAAGATTTTCTTTTACAACCATAAAAATAAATTCATGCAAGGAGTTGCATAATCTTCAGAATGGTTACTGGACCATTGATGAATTTTATGTTACTGGAATATTGCGTTTGAGAAGTATTAGTGCTTATAAATGAATTATTTACAAATGTTTTATGTATATAGAATACAAAATTGTCAATGCTACCAGGCACTTCCCAGCTAGACACTCCATTCATTCAGTCTCTAATTTATTTTATTCGATTCATATGTAATCATGGTAAGCTCACCTCTCCCTTCCATTATTCATCCCAGAGTCACGTTCACCAAGTTATCGAAGCTTAGGTCTGCGTTCTCTGACGCCTAGAGGCATTTTATGGTTTACCTCTCCTATGGCTGTGTTTTGGGTGAAGACCAAGTCCAGTCTTCATGGATCATTCCATCCTTTTTTCTTTTGTTGTGTCCCTGACACACTGGCACACGAAGTTTTCCATCACCTTCTCCATTAGTTTAGCTGTCAATGTGTCCGGACCATCACGTGGTTCTAATTTCACCAGGTCAAGTTTCCTAATGTCACATTATCAGAATAGTGTTGCCGTTATCCCGTATATCTTGGTCTTCTCTTGGTAGTGTTTCACCAGGTCAAGTTTCCTAATGTCACATTATCAGAATAGTGTTGCCGTTATCTTGTATATCTTGGTCTTCTCTTGGTAGTGTTCTGTGGATCACTGATGTTACCTTGGGTCCGGCCAGCCTAAATTTTCCTAGTATATAGTAATTTGCTTCTGGGCTGAGGCAGCGGAACCTTGCTCAGAGAATTTCGCACTGGAGTTACTTGTACGTGGGCATTATCATCTTTCGGCATGGTCTATGTATTTGGCATGGAGTGGTTCCTAAGTATGGGTGGTTCCTAAGTATGGGTGGTTCCTAGGCGTGAGTGGTTCCTAGGCGTGGGTAGTTCCTAGGCATTGGTAGTTCCTAGGCATGGATGGTTCCTAAGCGGGGGTGGTTCCTAGGCATGGGTAGTTCCTAGGCATTGGTAGTTCCTAGGCATGGGTGGTTCCTAGGCATGGGTGGTTCCTCGGTATGGGTTGTTCCTAGGTATGGGTGGTTCCTAGGTGTGGGTAGTTCCTAGACGTGGGTGGTTCTTAGGTATGGGTGGTTCCTAGGCGTGGGTAGTTTCTAGGCATGGGTGGTTCCTAAGCGTAGGTGGTTCCAAGGCATGGGTGGTTCCTGGGCGTGGGTGGTTCCTAGTCAGTGGGTGGCATGTTCCACTCAGTTGTTTCTTTTCTGGTGAAGTTTTAGGTGCGAATAGTGTGAGAGAATAAAACAAAAGACTAAGTGTATAGGTGAATGTGGCAGGGTAGGTTTAGGTGATAGGGGCAGCGGTAGGGGTGAGGGTGGTAGGGTAGAACATTTGGGGGATGGGAGCATAGGAAGGGTGTGTATAAGGAAGGGGAGAGGGGTGATTAGTGATGGCGAGGGACTATTACGAACACAGGTGTAGTCTTGTGGCCTGCACACCTGGTTGTAGCACGATGACCAAGGTAGAAACGAGGAACTAGCAAAAGACAACAGAGAGTAAATACTTATATATTTCCTTCAGCAAGCCGGTATATATACATTATTTACAGAGGATATGTACAGAAAGGCAGTTTGCAAGCAAGAGAGACGGTGAGAACCGTCTTCGACTAGACTCGGAGGTAAGTCTGCCTCTGTTGATTCACGAGTGTCCAACATTGCTTCACAACTCTGGCTGGCTTCCTTGTGATGGCTCTCATCAAGAAATTAGAGCACGTATCAATAACTGGGCCTCTGACCTTCAAACAGAACTCTTTGCCATACTCCATGCACTCAAATGCGTCCATGTATCGAAGGTTGACACTTTAATTGTAACTGATTCTCTATCATCTATAAATGCTCCCAACTCATTAAGTATCAATTGAGGAATGTTTGCGTCAGAAGCCAGATTGTGGACAGTGGAATCAGAGTGCACATGCTGTGGATTCCATCCCACATTGGTCTTCAGATGCATGATAAAACTGATGAATTTGCTACGTTATATGCTTTCAGCTGAAAGCATATAACTAAGTTATATGTTTTCAGCTGAACTTTATTGACTTAAGACTGAGGGAGATTGACACCAGTCAGTCCATCTATCATCATTCTGTCATGCAGGAGGAGCCACATGTCTATGATGCATCCAACAAAATAAGCAGACTCTTGGATGTCACTACCGCCCGCCTCCGGCTGGGTGTAACAAATATCTTTGGCAGGTTAAATCACCACCACCAGATGTAGCCCAAACGAAATATAAACTTTGCCAGATGGACTATTGTCACACCCTGCGTCATTATGTACTGGAATGCGATAAAATTAATGAATTCAGAGACAACTCACTCAGAAATGTTCAAAATAAGTGAAAGTATTTTATCCACAGTGGTATATTACAAACCATTCTGGAAAAATACCCAGAATTGGTCACTGTAAATAAATCTAATAATTCATTACAATTGTGATCGGGTGTGGATGTGTGAATGGTTCATTGCCTTTGTAACTTGTTCAGCTATCAAAACTTTGGGGCCCAGTCCCTGGACCCATCATGTACCTCTGTAATCTTTCTGACTACCTCCCACAGGATGGGTATGGGGTGCATAATAAACATATTTAACTAACTTTCTTGTGATTGGCTGGTTGAACCAAGGTGCTAGCATAACAAGGGGGCCCCTGCTCATTATACTCTTAGCACCTGGTTCGCTGGTCGGGAGGGCATGTTTATATGGGTGTGCGACTTACGCCGAATAAAATGTAACGTGTTCTTAACATGCCACGGGGAGGGAGGAGAAAGATGGCTGCTATACAGTTGCTTTCAAAATGGAGGCGAGGGGCGGAATGTTACTTTAATGGAGAGAATGATGGAGAGGTATCTTAGGTGTGTGTGTGTGTGTGTGTGTGTGGGAGGGATGGAGGAAGGAGGAGAGAGGGAACTCTTAAAAAATTAGGTGGAGTCTTAAAAAACGGTTACACGCAACAAAGTTTTTTGAAGAATCATCGTCTGTAATCTACCGCGTATGTAGTTACGTTACAAAACATGTGTTCGTCCCATCAAGGCGTTGACGTACCCACGTAGAGTCATTGATCGAAATTTCCACACAAAGACAAGACCTAAATGTCAATAAACAACTGGGTATTGAAGGTCCATAACAACGTCCACAAGTTGGTGCATACACAAATAATATGAAGTCAAATTTATATTAATATTATTATTATTTTATGATTATTATTATTATTATTATTATTATTATTATTATTATTATTATTATTGTTGTTGTCGTTGTTGTTAATATCTTTATTATTATCTTCATGAGAAACCGTTGAAGAATTAGTGGAGTCAGGATGGATGTTAGAATGAGGAAGGTAACTCCAGTCTTCAGTATCAGTGCACGACGCCCTTGTACTGAGATACTGATATAAAACAGAATAACACGCTCGGAGAGAGAGAGAGAGAGAGAGAGAGAGAGAGAGAGAGAGAGAGAGAGAGAGAGAGAGAGAGAGAGATTGATCTGGTCCCTGCAGGGCTCCAACACAAAGCAATTGAGGTGCTATTTAGCTTTCCATTGTACGTGTGTACTAGCCTCTACACACACACACACACGCCCCGATGGCCTGGTGGCTAAAGCTCTAACTTCACGCACGGAGGGCCCGGGTTCAATTCCCGGCGGGGCCGAAACATTTCGAAGTGTTTCCTTACACACACATATACACACACACATATATAGAACAGGCCTAGTGTCTAATCGACATGTGCCTAGGACAAAAATGGTAACTAACACACACACGCGCGGAGCTGAGTCTCGACCCCTGCAACCACAATTAGGTGAGTACATACACGCACACACATACATGCACACACACATACATGCACTCACATATGGGATATGGGCACTTGGCAAACCTAAGAATGACGTCCCGATACCTCAGTATCGAGTGATTCAAGACTGTACACTGTGTACGTCAGGCCCATATTGGAGTATGCAGCACCAGTTTGGAACCCACACCTGGTCAAGCACGTCAGGATATTAGAGAACGTTCAAAGGTTTGCAACAAGACTAGTCCCAGAGCTAAGGGAAATGTCCGACGAGGAGAGGTTAAGAGAAATCGACCTGACGACACTTGAGGACAGGAGGGATAGGGAAGACATGATAACGACATATAAAATACTGAGAGGAAGTGACAAGGTGGACAGAGACAAGATGTTCCAGAGATGGGACACAGCAACAAGGGGTCACAATTGGAAGTTGAAAACTTACATGAGTGAGAGGGATATTAGGAAATATTTCTTCAGCCATAGTGTTTTCAGGAAGTGGAATAGTCGGGAAAGTGTAGTGGAGGCAGGATCCATACCTAGCTTTAAGAAGAGGTATGATAAAGTTCATGGAGCAGGGAGAGAGACCTAGTTGCGACCAGTGAAGAGGCGGGGCCAGGAGCTATGAACCGACCCCTGCAACCACAATTAGGTGAGTACAGTTCCTCACAAGAGATCAGTGCAGAAGCTAGAGGATCAGGCACGTATAACAGGAAGGGAACTGCAATGGATCAGAGAATACCTGACAGGGAGGCAACAACGAGTCATGGTACGTGATGAGGTATCACAGTGGGCGCCTGTGACGAGCGGGGTCCCACAGGGGTCAGTCCTAGGACCAGTGCTATTTTTGGTATACGTGAATGAAATGACGGAAGGGATAGACTCAGAAATGTTTCTGTTCGCAGATCATGTGAAGTTAATGAGGAGAATTAAATCAGATGAGGATCAGGCAGGACTTCAAAGAGACCTGGACAGGCTGGACACCTGGTCCAACAACTGGCTCCTCGAATTTAACCCCGCCAAATGCAAAGTCATGAAGATCGGGGAAGGGCAAAGAAGACCGCAGACAGAGTATAGGCTAGGTGGCCAAAGGCTGCAAACCTCACTCAAGGAGAAAGATCTTGGGGTGAGTATAACACCGAGCACGTCTCCGGAAGCACACATCAACCTGATAACTGCTGCAGCATATGGGCGCCTGGCAAACCTGAGAATAGCGTTCCGATACCTCAGTAAGGAATCGTTCAAGACCCTCTACACCGTGTACGTCAGGCCCATACTGGAGTATGCAACACCAGTTTGGTACCGGAGCTAAGGAAAATGTCCTATGAAGAAAGGTTAAGGGAAATCGGCCTGACGACAGGAGGGTTAGGGGAGACATGATAACGTCATACAAAATACTGCGAGGACTAGCTAAGGTGGACAGAGACAGGATGTTCCAGAGAGGGGACACAGAAACAAGGGGTCACAATTGGAAGTTGAAGACTCAGACGAGTCAAAGGGATGTTATTAAGTATTTCTTCAGTCATAGAGTAGTCAGGAAGTGGAATAGTCTAGCAAGTGATGTAGTGGAGGCAGGAACCATACATAGCTTTAAGATGAGGTATGATAAAGCTCATGGAGCAGGGAGAAAGAGGACCTAGTAGCGGTCAGTGAAGAGGCTGGGCCAGGAGCTAAGTATCGACCCTGCAACCACAATTAGGTGAATACAATTAGGTGAGTACACACACACATGCACACACACACACACATGCACACACACACACACAGCACACACACACACGCGCGCACACACACACGCACACACACGCACACAGACCAGTGTCACTGACATGTATAGTATGCAAGGTCATGGAGAAGATTATCAGGAGAAGAGTGGTGGAGCACCTAGAAAGGACTGAGCTTATCAACGACGGCCAACACGGTTTCAGGGACGGGAAATCCTGTGTCACAAACCTACTGGAGTTCTACGACAGGGTGACAGCAGTAAGACAAGAAGGAGAGAGGGGTGGGTAGATTGCATATTCCTGGACTGTAAGAAGGCGTTTGGCACAGTTCCACACAAGAGATTAGTGCAGAAGCTGGAGGAAAAGGCAGGGATAACAGGGAAGGCACTACAATGGATCAGGGAATATCTGCCAGGAAGACAGCAGCGAGTCATGGTACGTGGCGAGGTGTCAGAGTGGGCGCCGGTGACGAGTGGGGTTCCACAGGGGTCGGTCCTAGGAACGGTGCTGTTTCTGGTATTTGTGAACGACATGACGGAAGGAATAGACTCTGAAGTGTCCCTGTTTGCAGATGATGTGAAGTTGATGAGAAGAATTCAATCAGACGAGGACCAGGCAGAACTACAAAGGGATCTGGACAGGCTGCAAGCCTGGTCCAGCAATTGGCTCCTGGAGTTCAACCCCACCAAGTGCAAAGTCATGAAGATTGGGGGAGAGCAAAGAAGACCGCAGACGGAGTACAGTCTAGGGGGCCAGAGACTACAAACCTCAATCAAGGAAAAAGATCATGGGGTGAGTATAACACCAGACACATCTCCTGAGGCGCACATCAACCAAATAACTGCTGCAGCATATGGGCGCCTAGCTAACCTAAGAACAGCATTCCGACATCTTAATAAAGAATCGTTCAGGACCCTGTACACTGTGTACGTTAGGCCCATACTGGAGTATGCAGCACCAGTTTGGAACCCACATCTAGCCAAGCACGTAAAGAAGCTCGAGAAAGTGCAAAGGTTTGCAACAAGACTAGTCCCGGAGCTAAGTATGTCCTACGAGGAGAGGTTAAGGGAAATCGACCTGACGACACTGGAAGACAGGAGAGATAGGGAGGACATGATAACGTCATATAAGATACTGAGAGGAATTGACAAGGTAGACAGAGACAGACTGTTCCAGAGATGGGACACAGCAATAAGGTGACACAGTTGGAAGTTGAAGACTCAAATAAATCACAGGGATGTTAGGAAGTATTTCTTCAGTCATATAGTGTGTTCGGGAAGTGGAATAGCTTGGGAAGCGATGTAGTGGAGGCAAGTTCCATACATAGCTTTAAGGAGAGGTATGATAAAGCTCATGGAGCAGGGAGCGTGACCCAGTAGCGGCCAGTGAAGAGGTGGGGCCAGGAGCTATGAATCGACCCCTGCAACCACAACTAGGTGAGTACAACTAGGTGAGTACACGCGTACACACACAGACTTTCACTCCTAAATTCTCTATTGGATAATTGTTGTTGGTGGACAGGCGGGTGGGGAGCGTTTAGCAGATATTGAACTCTAGCTCTTGGCCCACCTTTAAGCTTTGATGCTGGTGAAGGGCTCGTGATATAAGGAACTGGAGCTTGTCTCTTTTCTCTCACTTCTGTCAGCAAGAAACGAGTCCATCCATTCTGTCCATCCTTCTGACAGCTTTCGGGAAGCTGTATTACCCACTACTATCTTATCCTCTCAAAAAGGGAACTGGATAAGTTCCTCCAGTTGCTGATTAGCCGGGCTGTGGTGCATGCGTTAGACTTTGTGCGGCTAGCATCAACAGTCTAGTTGATCAGGCTAGTTGTGCGGCTAGCATCAACATTCTAGTTGATCAGGCTTGTTGTGCGGCTAGCATCAACAATCTAGTTGATCAAGCTTGTTGTGCGGCTAGCATCAACAGTCTAGTTGACCCCAATACAATACTCACCAGGTAGACCTTATTCACTGCCTACACTGAAGAACGTGCTAGTGAATTACACTGAATCCGTTCCCTTTAGTTCTGTTGTGTTCCACATCAGTCTGTTGCTATTTTGTTTATACTCCTGAGCATCATGTACGTCAGGACCATAACTCCTCTGAGTCTCTTCTCCAGGGATATGCGATTCTACTTCCCAAGTCTGTTCTCGTAGTTAGTGTCTCAGCTCCTGAGAGTTATTACCTAGTTGTGTGTGTGTGTGTGTGTGAGAGAGAGAGAGAGAGAGAGAGAGAGAGAGAGAAGAGAGAGAGAGAGGGAGAGAGAGAAAGAGAGAGAGAAAGAGGAAGATAGAGAAAGAGAGACAGAGAGGAAGATAAAGAGAGAAAGAGGAATATAAAGAGAGGGAGAGAGATGAACATAGAAAGAGAGAGAGAGAGAGAGAGTTGTGTAATTATCAATTTATCATTATCTACTTGTGGTTAGGGGAGGTAGAGCCGCGGTTGGATTACCGTCTCTTCTTGTACGAACCCACTCACATTCCTGTTTTAAATCTTGCAGGAGATGTTGCACAGATCTCGTGTTGCAAGGTTGTTTCCACCCTTTAAGACTGTGTCCCCGTGTTCTCATCTTTCCTATTTTAAAAAAAAAATTCCTGTGTTTTTTCGCAGTCTCGCGTAAATATATAGGTGTGTGTGTGTATGTGTGTGACCAGCATTGTATAACAATTCGTATAAATATAATATATCTACCGGCATCAACACATTTAGTGTCCTTGAGCTTTGTTCCAACCTTGATGTTTTTCAATGCTGCCATTTTGGATTTTGCCGCCAGAGTGGCTGATTTATTCTGCACTCCGTATTCATCCTGTGGTAGGTAGCGCAAGAGCATATGTAGACACGAAAGGCCTGGGAACTAAGCCCGAAATGCGTTAACAGGAATACGGCTGCAGTCTCCTTCGTTTCATGTTTTATAATTTTTTTCCCGGTTTATTAATTAATATATTTACATCAGTTTCATCGCAGTTCCAAATCTCAACAAACATCTTGACTACACCATTTTGAGTACACCATCTTGAGTACACCATCTTGAGTACATCATCTTGAGTACACCATCTTGAGTGCACCATCTTGAGTACATCATCTTGAGTACACCATCTTGAGTACATTATCTTAAGTACACCATCTTGAGTACACCATCTTGAGTACATCATCTTGAGTACACCATCTTGAGTACATTATCTTAAGTACACCATCTTGAGTACACCATCTTGAGTACACCATCTTGAGTACATCATCTTGAGTACACCATCTTGAGTGCACCATCTTGAGTACATCATCTTGAGTACACCATCTTGAGTACATTATCTTAAGTACACCATCTTGAGTACACCATCTTGAGTACACCATCTTGAGTACATCATCTTGAGTACACCATCTTGAGTGCACCATCTTGAGTACACCATCTTGAGTACACCATCTTGAGTACATCATCTTGAGTACACCATCTTGAGTACATTATCTTAAGTACACCATCTTGAGTACACCATCTTGAGTACACCATCTTGAGTACATCATCTTGAGTACACCATCTTGAGTGCACCATCTTGAGTACACCATCTTGAGTACATCATCTTGAGTACACCATCTTGAGTACATTATCTTAAGTACACCATCTTGAGTACACCATCTTGAGAACACCATCTTGAGTACATCATCTTGAGTGCATCATCTTAAGTACACCATCTTGAGTACACCATCTTGAGTACACCATCTTGTGAACACCATCTTGAGTACACCATCTTGAGTACATTATCTTAAGTACACCATCTTGAGTACACCATCTTGAGAACACCATCTTAAGTACACCATCTTGAGTACATCATCTTGAGAACACCATCTTGAGTACATCATCTTGAGTACATTATCTTAAGTACACCATCTTGAGAACACCATCTTAAGTACACCATCTTGAGTACATCATCTTGAGAACACCATCTTGAGTACATCATCTTAAGTACACCATCTTGAGTACACCATCTTGAGTACATCATCTTAAGTACACCATCTTGAGTACACCATCTTGAGAACACCATCTTAAGTACACCATCTTGAGTACATCATCTTGAGAACACCATCTTGAGTACATCATCTTGAGTACATTATCTTAAGTACACCATCTTGAGTACAACATCTTGAGAACACCATCTTGAGTACACCATCTTGAGAACACCATCTTAAGTACACCATCTTGAGTACATCATCTTGAGTACATCATCTTGAGTACATCATCTTGAGAACACCATCTTGAGAACACCATCTTGAGTACATCATCTTAAGTACACCATCTTGAGTACATCATCTTGAGAACACCATCTTGAGAACACCATCTTGAGTACACCATCTTGAGAACACCATCTTAAGTACACCATCTTGAGTACACCATCTTGAGAACACCATCTTGAGTACATCATCTTGAGTACACCATCTTAAGTACACCATCTTAAGTACATCATCTTGAGAACACCATCTTGAGAACACCATCTTGAGTACACCATCTTGAGAACACCATCTTAAGTACATCATCTTGAGAACACCATCTTGAGAACACCATCTTGAGTACACCATCTTGAGAACACCATCTTAAGTACACCATCTTGAGTACACCATCTTGAGAACACCATCTTGAGTACATCATCTTGAGTACACCATCTTGAGAACACCATCTTAAGTACACCATCTTGAGTACATCATCTTGAGAACACCATCTTGAGTACATCATCTTAAGTACACCATCTTGAGTACATCATCTTGAGAACACCATCTTGAGTACATCATCTTAAGTACACCATCTTGAGTGCATCATCTTAAGTACACCATCTTGAGTACACCATCTTGAGAACACCATCTTAAGTACACCATCTTGAGTACATCATCTTGAGAACACCATCTTGAGAACACCATCTTAAGTACACCATCTTGAGTACATCATCTTGAGAACACCATCTTAAGTACACCATCTTGAGTACATCATCTTAAGTACACCATCTTGAGTACATTATCTTAAGTACACCATCTTGAGTGCATCATCTTAAGTACACCATCTTGAGTACACCATCTTGAGAACACCATCTTAAGTACACCATCTTGAGTACATCATCTTGAGAACACCATCTTGAGAACACCATCTTAAGTACACCATCTTGAGTACATCATCTTGAGAACACCATCTTAAGTACACCATCATGGGTTAACATCTTGGGCATCACATTTTAGAGTATAGCATCTAAGGTATAACATATTCTATACAACAACAAAAAACAAATTAACGTATCACCATTCATCAACTTAGAAATATTACTTTTGATCCATTTACAAAGTCATAATCTGAAGGTTATATTATTACGGTCACTTTGACTTTCTAGACTTTAAGACTTCTCCAGTATAATTTTCCAGCATGATTTTTTATTCTCTTTAAACATTCCTGTGTGTAACTTGTAAATAGTAGAGGCACTAATACAGATCCATGTGGCACGCCGGTTGATGATCCAGCCCCATGATGGCACCTTCAAGGGGGAGGGGGTGCCTTCATGCTGGTCAAGAGCACTTCTTTCATGGAATTTGGAGCTGCAACTCCCTGTCTGGGATCGAATTGGATTTGCCTTCCATTTCCCTGGCACTGTGTAACCCATAACAGACTTAGCGTTACTTAATGGTTCAGTAATAACTTGACAATGGTCCAGGAAGGAGCGAAACGTCGTCATTAGGTTGACCTAAGTGCGGGTTTTCTTGAATTATTCCAGCCACGGTAATGTCACATTTTATTCTTAATAATAATCTCTATTTTCTTTTTTCGTGTAATATACCTGGAGTTTACCTGGAGAGAGTTCCAGGGGTCAACGCCCTTGCGGCCCGGTCTGTGACCAGGCCTCATGTTGGATCAGAGCCTGATCAATCAGGCTGTTACTGCTGGTTGATCAGGCTCTGATCAACAATTTACCTTCACTCCTGTTTTTCTAATCTCAAAGTTAATAATTTTTGATAAACTATCTTACAACTATTTTTTTTTTACATTTAAGCAAATAACTGTTTTTGTTATCATTCTTGTACTAAGAGACTAGACATGAAATATTTTGATTTCCTAAAACCAAATTCATCTCTTAAATTATTTCTCTTCGAGTATACAAGAACATTTTCAGTACTGTTTTTAATGTTGCATCTACTAAGTTACTTAGCGAGATGAGACACTGAACATTGAACACTGAACACACGATGGACTGAACACATCGACTCCAGGCTGAGGGACTGATCACCTCGAACGCCTCCTCGCCTTTCACTCTTCTCTGCAGTGGACTGAAGAAGCCACTGGCTGGCCAAACGTTTACCGAATAAAGATACCCAAAAGTTGCACAAGTGTCTCGTTTATCAACTTGTCAGTTTCATAAATCATTTATTTAAATTTCTTAGCGAGACTTGTTTCATTCTTTTTTTTTTTCCCCAAAGAAAACTTTTTTTTTTCTTAATTTGGCAATTTTCCCACTTTCAGCAAACCTTCGAAGACAGTAAGTGGGTGGCTAAATTACATTTCACATTATTTTAGCAGCCACACGCAGTCTGCTGTCTGCGTGTGGCTGTCATCACTTAGTGACATCTGGAGTTCTTTCAAGGTTATAATACATTTCAATTCCCAGCTTAGAGACTAAGATCTCATTCTGAATACTATTAGTCTCTTCTGTAAATAAACTTAGAAAATAAAAGTCTAAATATAACTTCAATGTGTTATATAACTACTATATAACCTTAACGTGTTATATAACTACTATATAACCTCAACGTGTTATATAACTACTATATAACCTTAACGTGTTATATAACTACTATATAACCTCAACGTGTTATATAACTACTATATAACCTTAACGTGTTATATAACTACCATATAACCTCAACGTGTTATATAACTACTATATAACCTTAACGTGTTATATAACTACCATATAACCTCAACGTGTTATATAACTACTATATAACCTTAACGTGTTATATAACTACTATATAACCTCAACGTGTTATATAACTACTATATAACCTTAACGTGTTATATAACTACTATATAACCTTAACGTGTTATAGAACTACTATATAACCTTAACGTGTTATATAACTACCATATAACCTTAACGTGTTATATAACTACTATATAACCTCAACGTGTTATATAACTACTATATAACCTTAACGTGTTATATAACTACTATATAACCTTAACGTGTTATATAACTACTATATAACCTTAACGTGTTATATAACTACTATATAACCTTAACGTGTTATATAACTACTATATAACCTTAACGTGTTATATAACTACTATATAACCTTAACGTGTTATATAACTACTATATAACCTTAACGTGTTATATAACTACTATATAACCTTAACGTGTTATATAACTACTATATAACCTCAACGTGTTATATAACTACTATATATCCTTAAGGTGTTATATAACTACTATATAACCTTAACGTGTTATATAACTACTATATAACCTTAACATGTTATATAACTACTATATAACCTTAACGTGTTATATAACTACTATATAACCTTAACGTGTTATATAACTACTATATAACCTTAACGTGTTATATAACTACTATATAACCTTAACGTGTTATATAACTACTATATAACCTCAACGTGTTATATAACTACTATATAACCTTAACGTGTTATATAACTACTATATAACTTCAACGTGTTATATAACTACTATATAACCTAAGTTATATAACTACAATACATCTTGCAAAATAAAAATGCTTGAAGAATTACTTGAGGTTCAGCACTGACACCACACACACACACACACACACACACACACACACACACATCACACACACACACACACACACACACACACACACACACACACACACACACACACACACACACACACACACACACACACACATATATATATATATATATATATATATATATATATATATATATATATATATATATATATATATATATATATCTTTCTTTCAACACGTCGGCCGTTTCCCACCGAGGCAGGGTGGCCCAAAAGGAAAAACGAAAGTTTCTCCTTTTACATTTAGTAATATATACAGGAGAAGGGGTTACTAGCCCCTTGCCCCCAGCATTTTAGTCGCCTCTTACGACACGCATGGCTTACGGAGGAAGAATTCTGTTCCACTTCCCCATGGAGATAAGAGGAAATAAGAACAAGAACTAGTAAGAAAATAGAAGAAAACCCAGAGGGGTGTGTATATATATGCTTGTACATGAATGTGTAATGTGACCTAAGTGTAAGTAGAAGTAGCAAGATGAACCTGAAATCTTGTATGTTTATGAGCCAGAATAAAGACACCAGCAATCCTACCATCATGTAAAACAATTAAGGTGGACAGGAATACAGGCTTTCGTTTTACACTCACTTGGCAGGACGGTAGTACCTCCCTGGGTGGTTGCTGTCTACCAACCTACTACATATATATATATATATATATATATATATATATATATATATATATATATAAAGGTGCGTGTCGTGCCGAATAGGTAAAAACTGGTAAATTAGCAAGAACTCATTTAAAATTAAGTCCTTTCTAAAATTTCTCTTATACTTTTAAAGATATATTTTTTTCATTTATGTTAATGTAAAAATTAATAATTTTGTACCAAAAGAACTTTAGGAAACTTACTTTCCTTATTATAACAAGCGCAATTTAATTTAGCCTAATCCAACTAAACGTATTTTAGATAAGTTTACAATAATTTAATAATAAACAAACACAATGAAATATATTTTTTCGTTAGGTTCAGAATGATTTTTGCGAAATTATTGCATACACAAATTTCCGCTTGCCTTATTCGGCAACAAGAGTACGTATTTCTATTTTTGAACGATTTCAAATTGTTTTGTCGCTCACCATGCCCAGCCCTTCTAGGGCAGGGTAGGTGCCAAGGCTGGAGCTTGCTACCATCTGCGGCTCGCAAGCCTGGCCTTCCTGTCAGCCTCCTTGGGGCGGGGAAGGTGGCAGACCAGAGTGACCTAGCATCTATCTACCACCTGCCTCGTGCTGGTGGGGAATGTGGCTAGGCCTGGGACCAGTTGGTCCCGCCGCTGAGGGGTATTCCCTCCCATGGGAGACATAGGTCTCTGATACTCCCACGCCAGGGAGCCGGAGCCGGGTCGCCATCTGGTAAAGACCCGGGCCGGGTGAATGAGAGTAAGAGAGTGAGGGTCAGTGAGAGGGAGAGACGGAGAGTTTATCAGAGAGATTGTTATTAATAGACATATAATTAGATATATATATAGATAGATACATAGAGAGATAGACATATGAAAAAAAAGTTTTGTTAGTTAGATACGAATCAGGAGCGAGTCAACCACACACAAGGCAGAAGTTTCGTGTTTACTCATAACTGACCAACCATCAGAGCTCTGTCAATCTAACTCTCCCTTCCTAACTGTTGAGTAAATGTTCCCATAGAGCGCTGTCACCTGGGAACACCTGAGGAGAACACATGTGCATCAATCAACGTCACTTTCTTAAAGTACCATACGTTCTCAGAGTGCCGATCTTACAGTGTTCGTGCGAACACTCTGTGGCTGTCCCTATCAACCTGAGTTAATTAAATATCTGACATCGCTCGGGGAAAACTATACTTTGATGCCTTTTTATGTCTATAGTTTTTCATTCATTTTAGTTAATTATTAATTTGGGTCACCAGGCCATCGACACGGTCCTCAAAGACAAAGTGAATGACCTGAAAAGAATGGAGGAGAGAATAAGTGATCTTGATGCCCATGATACCCTGTATCTCCTCACAAGGTGTCTTACTATGCCAAGAATCACTTACTTCTTGAGGTGCGCACCCTCTTTTGACAACCCAACACTCAACGAGTATGACGCACACCTGAGATCAACCCTTAAGAAGGCACTGAATCTGTCACTAGATGATCGGCAATGGGAGCAGGCAACCCTCCCAGTGCGACTGGGAGGTATAGGGGTGCGCAAACCAACGCATGTAGCTTTACCTACATTTCTGTCATCGTGTTTGGCCTCCTGTGTATTAGTCAAGAAGATTGTCCCTGAACGTTTGAGAGGTGTGGTGGGAGCTCAAGACCCCAGGTTCATTGAAGCAGCCGTGCGGTGGGACATCCTGGCAGACTCCTCCAGTAGACCAGATCCTCCCAAAGAGCACAAACAGTCCCACTGGGACAAACCGATCATGGAAAAAATTGCCAACACAATGCTCACCAACGCTTCATGAAAGGACAAAGCTCGTCTCCTAGCGGTGAAGGCACCACACTCAGGAGATTTCCTTCTAGCTGTTCCCAATTCCTCTCTGGGGACTCGACTCGACCCACAGGCCATTCGGATTGGTGTTGCGCTTCTCCTATCCGCCCCCATACTCACCGAACATAGGTGTATTTGCGGCAGGGCGACGGCTGATCAATTCGGACTTCATGGTCTCGTGTGTCACACATCAGAAGGGAAGTATGCTAGACATGAGGAGGTCAATGACATCATAAAGAGAAGCCTCGCCACAGCCCGTTGCCCAGCTCAACGGGAACCCCAAGTGCAGAGGTCTGATGGAAGTCAAAAGCGTCCTGATGGAGCCACTATGCTACCCTGGAAGGATGGTAAGCAGATTGCTTGGGATTACACCTGTGCTGCCACAAGGGCAGACACCTACTTGCCATACTCCATAGCTGAAGGGGGTGGAGCTGCCAGCCACAGGGAGACCCAGAAGACTCGCAAATATGAAGGCCTTTCCCCTTGCTATAACTTCATCCCAATAGGGTCGGAGACCCTTGGAGCATGGGGCAAGTGTGCTCTAAAGTTTCTCAAAGAGCTGGGTGAAAAACTCATCATATAAACCAAGGACCACAGGGCGACCAGCTTCCTCTTTCAGAGACTCAGTGTTGCGATCCAGAGGGAAAATGCCTGCAGCATTCTGGGCACGCGACACACTTCCTCGGAGCTGGACGAAGTATTTGACATGTAGCTCTGAGTTGTTATCTATGTTGTTTTACTCCCTATTGTATTCCTTTCAATGTATTTTGTCAATGTATTTTGTCTTGAAATAAAGTTTATAGACATCCAAAAGATGGGGTGGTAGGGGAAGTGGAATATTCAAATGGGTTCAGAAAGAAATCTAAATATTCTTCCTTGAAGCCTTTTTATCCACTTCTCCGAGGCTATGGGTCCCACAGTGTACACCAGAGGTGGACCCCATCCTATATATCTATATATATATATATATATATATATATATATATATATATATATATATATATATATATATATATATATATATATATATATATATATATATATATATATATATATATATATATATATATATATATATATATATACACATATATACATATATATATATACATATATACATATATACATATATACATATATATATACATATATATACATATATATACATATATATACATATATATATATATATATATATATATATATATATATATATATATATATATATATATATATATATATATATATATATATATATATATATATATATATATATATATGATAAGCGGTATGTTTGGTATTTTATATTAATACCTTTGGTATATTGATCATATTGATTACATATGTGGGCCAGGATGTGGCCCACAACAGTCATAAGTCTTCTGGGTACCTCAGTAAACAAGGACAGCAGGTATTTGTTGACTTACCAACATCTTTCACCCTGCCAGGGTATCGAATTCGGATCTTTTCGGTTTGTGTAAGGCTGGGTCGGCGTATGTCTTTGTCTACGTTTGGGGTGCGTTTCGTAGTTACCCATCTTAATCTACGGGGAAAGAGCCCTAGCTCTTGGTGCCGCCTCTTAAGTCACGACCAACTGACGGGAAATTGCCTTAGCATATTAATTTGTGATGATCTCTTGTGCAGAGTCTGACTCAAATATGTCATTCTTCAACTCATTTGTTTTTTGAGCAACTACAACTCATTTCTTTTTTTTTTGAGCAACTCTTAAGCGGATGAAAGGTTCCCTGACTCCATGTGACTCTGTTTTGCAGCGTAGATTAAAACTATATCGTGACTCACAATGGTGTAGAAATATACCTAGTTGGATGAATCTTATTGAAGCTAGCTGGCCCAGTGGCTAACGCGACGGTCTGGAGTTTTGAGACTCTCTGATCGCGGGTTCTAACCCCACCCGTGGTATGGTTTAAAACTGTATCGTCTATGTCTTACTGCATCATCCCTGGTAAATACCTGATCCGTATCTACCTGGAGTATTTTGTATATCGTGATCATGTCCTCCTTGTTCTTTGTTTTCTTAGTGATATGATTTATATAGCTCTAATTATTTCCACGTAGATCATTGCCGTCAGTTCAGGTACCAGTTCTGATGCATTATTTTGTACTCCATCAAGCTTTACTTTGCTTTGTACTGTGTGTGAGTGCGTCTGTGTGTGTGCGTCTGTGTGTGCGTCTGTGTGTGAGTGCGTCTGTGTGTACGTCTGTGTGTGTGCGTCTGTGTGTGTGTGCGTCTGTGTGTGCGTCTGTGTGTGTGCGTCTGTGTGTGAGTGCGTCTGTGTGTGTGCGTCTGTGTGAGTGCGTCTGTGTGTGTGAGTCTGTGTGTGAGTGCGTCTGTGTGTGTGCGTCTGTGTGAGTGCGTCTGTGTGTGAGTGCGTCTGTGTGTGTGCGTCTGTGTGTGAGTGCGTCTGTGTGTGTGCGTCTGTGTGAGTGCGTCTGTGTGTGCGTCTGTGTGTGAGTGCGTCTGTGTGTGCGTCTGTGTGTGTGCGTCTGTGTGTGTGTGCGTCTGTGTGTGTGCGTCTGTGTGTGAGTGCGTCTGTGTGTGTCGTCTGTGTGAGTGCGTCTGTGTGTGTGAGTCTGTGTGTGAGTGCGTCTGTGTGTGTGCGTCTGTGTGAGTGCGTCTGTGTGTGAGTGCGTCTGTGTGTGTGCGTCTGTGTGTGAGTGCGTCTGTGTGTGCGTCTGTGTGTGTGCGTCTTGTGTGTGAGTGCGTCTGTGTGTGTGCGTCTGTTTGTGTGTGTGCGTCTGTGTGTGAGTGCGTCTGTGTGTGTGGGTCTGTGTGTGTGCGTCTGTGTGTGTGCGTCTGTGTGTGAGTGCGTCTGTGTGTGTGCGTCTGTGTGTGTGCGTCTGTGTGTGTGTGTGCGTCTGTGTGTGAGTGCGTGTGTGTGTGTGTGGGTCTGTGTGTGTCCGTGTGCTTCTATTTGTGCGTCAGCGTGTGCGTGTTTATCGTGCGTGTGTGTGTTATGCGTTCATGTATGTGTCTGATAAACTAGACTCATATGAAACACTTGGGTATCTTTATTATGGCAACGTTTCGCCCCACAGTGGCTTCATCAGTCCTATACAAAGAGGAATGGTGAAAATCAGAAGGAGGTTGAGGTAATTAGTCCCTCAGCTTGGAGTCGATGTAATTAGACCATAAGTCTTGATGGACTGATTACCTCAAACTCCTGATCTTCACCATTCTTCTTTGTATAGGACTGATGAAGCCACTGTGGGGCGAAACGTTTCCACAAAAAAGATACCCAAGTGTTGCACATGCTTCTATTTATCAACTTATCTGTTATCTGGTCCACTTATCTACGTCTATGTGTCTGCATATTCGCGTGAGCCTCACTTCCTGATGTAGGAAAGTGCGCATCTGGCTACTGTACTACGAGAAAAAATAACAGAAAAGAAAACCACAGTTCACAGACTGCTCTAGTTACCTAACCAAACTGGGTCTTAAATCGCAGCTTTCTCCCAGCAGCTCATCATTAGCAGTGTTTAGCTTTTTCCACAGCTAACAGCTTCAAGAACTCGCTTGATTGTAAAAGTTTATCTATAGTCTTCGTCTCCATGAGTTCCTTGTGTACCCCCGGAGGAATGTTCATGGTGAATATCATCGTATACAATACCGCCTATACAGTAGGCTTCTTCAGTCGAATACAGAGGCAGAAGAAGTAGAGATGTAAAGATGATGTAATCAGTCCGTCACTCTGGAAGATGTAGTTTTTAAGTCCATCATCCTGGAGAAAAGTTCTGTTCCATAGTCTGGAACATTGTTCCATGCTGGTGTTGCATATTCCAAAAATGTCGTATATAGGACCATTAATGACTATTGAGATTCCTGAAGGCTGCTGTTAGATTTGCCAAACAAGCATTGTCTGCAGAGGTCATTCAGGTGATGTGTCTCTGGCGATATGTTCGTCACTACGTTTACCCCTAGGTCTTCAGCATGAGTGAAGTCTGTTGCTTCTGTCTCCCGAGTCTATGCTAAGTTTCCGGTCTTTTTCCTTCTTCCATACTTTTAATAACCTTTCATTTGCTGGGATTGAATTCAAACAGCCATGTGTCTGACCAGTCTTGCAGCATGTCCAGGTCAATTTGTAATCTGTCCTGTTCCTCATCGGGTTTTATTCTTATTAATTTCACATGATCTGCAAATACACCTGACCACAGCTCTTCTGGTATGTTATTCACGTATACCAAAAACAGTACTAGTCCCAACACTGAGCCTTGAGGAACTCTGCTGGTTACACTTTCCCAGTTTGACATCTCTGTGGAGAATCACTCTGTCTCTTTCCCATAAAGTACTCTCATATCCGCTGTAGCGCATCCTTCTTTCTCACACAAACACACACTAATTTAAACTTCCTCAGGCGCACACTTTATGAAAATACAAACATACACAATAAGAGTCAAGGAGATTATTAGGTAAAGAAATTGTGTCAGCGAGCAAGCCGTATGTCAGCCTTGCTGAGAGTTTTGTGGGCGTGTGGGAAAGCCTTCCTGTGGGCGTGTGAGAAGCCGAGGTGTATGACGTGAACATGTGGGAAGCGGATTCGTTGGAAACTAAACACTGGTTACATACTGTGGTAGGACAGACTGTGTAATGAATGTAGTCATTGTAATGAGTCCAGTCAGGAAACCAAACGCAGTAATTTACAAGACAGCGGCGCCAGTTACTGCTCATCACCAGGCGTAAACAATAAGTGTAAATTGACCAACAAGGTGTAAACGGACAAAGATTTGTCCATTTACATCTTGTTTACCAATATAAATTACTTGAGTGTGTGTAAGAGAGAGAGAGAGAGAGAGAGAGAGAATGGGAGTGAGTGAGTTACAGATGTTTCCTGTGTTCTTCTGTTATCGTAATACACAGAACTTTTGGTGTTCTTGCTGTGCATACATTAGCTGGGAATTTTCTCTTTGTTTTCTCTCGGTTCAAACCTCAAGGCAAATGTGGAGCGTGTGTGTGTGTTTGTGTGTTTTAAGGCAGTTTTTTTAGGTTAATAGTCTTGACATACTTTCATTCCAATTCTCTGTTAATTAATATTTATTGCTGTTGTTTTTGTCTCTTCCTGATTTATTTAGTGTTTCATGCATAGATACCTTACTAATTCAACCCTTAGAGTCCTAAATAAGTTAAACACAAATAACCCTCATATAGGACAGAGAAACTTACAACGAAGTTTCGGTCCCACTTGGACCATTTAAATGGTCCATTGTAAATGGTCCAAGTCGGACCGAAACGTCGTCTAAGTTTCTTTCTGCTATGTGTGGGTTATTTGTTTATTGTTCCAGTCATGTATTGTGCCTTTTTGTTCTTTTATAAGTTACATATAATTAGGAATTTCATCATACATATACAAACTGATTAGTCGAAACACTTGTCGACTGCGTGAACATGATAATAGTAGACAATACCGACAAGTTGACAAGCAAGACTCAGGTGTAACAGTTACATATCTTTATTTGGAAACGTTTTGTCTACACAGTAGACTTCTTCAGTCGAGTATGGAGGAGACCGTCGATTTCTCCGCAAGTGATAAGTTAGGTTATGCTAGGTTAGGTTAAGTTAGGTTAGGTTAAGTTAGGTTAGGTTAATTTAGGTTAGGTAAAGTTAGGTTAGGTTAAGTTAGGTTAGGTTAAGTTAGGTTAGGTTAAGTTAGGTTTGGTTAGGTTAAGTTAGGGAAGATAAAATTATTTTTGGTTAGTTAGATATCGTTAAGAAGTATGACCTGTGGATCAGCAGATACAAAGTTGAAATTTGTTGTAATGATTTTATAAGAGGTTAAGTTGCATATACATTATCTGGGAAAATAATTATGCCATGTTTGACTTTACAATTCGTACATATATACTGAAATTCCTACTTATCTTATTAAGTATCTTACGATTCTGAGGACACTCCGAGCCAATTTGGAAAAAAAATCTAAATGTAGTTATAGCGATGCCTGGTTATTGACCGGGCCGTGGGCGTTGACCCCCGGAACACCCTTCAGGTATAGCTCCGAGCCATAACTGATATGGTAATTCATCCTGTGGACAGTAACCATCCTGTGGGTGGTAGACTTACCATACTTTTTTTTCCAACAAACCGGCCGTATCTCACTGAGGCAGGGTGACCCAAAAAGAAAAACGAAAGTTTTTATTTTTAAATTTAGCATTGAATACAGGAGAAGGGATTACTAGCCCCTTGCTCCCGGCATTTTAGTCGCCTCTTTCGACACACACAGCTGCACAGCTTACGGAGGAAGAATTCTGTTCCACTTCCCCATGGAGATAAGCAGAAATAAACAAGAACAAGAACTAGTAAGAAAATAGAAGAAAACCCAGAGGGTGTGTATATATATGTTTGTACATGAATGTGTAGTGTGACCTAAGTGTAAGAAGTAGCAAGAAAAAAACACCATCAATCCTACCATCATGTAAAACAATTACAGGTTTCGTTTCACACTCACTTGGCAGGACGATAGTACCTCTCTGGGTGGTTGCTGTCTACCATCCTACTACCTAGTACACTCCATACTTATCCTGTGAAAAATAATGCACCATTGACAAGTAACAGTCAAAAGTGGTTGGGCCACTTATCTTTTATCCTCTTCCTCCTCTTTACCTCCTTCACCTTTGTTTCGCCTTTTTCGACCCTCCCCATCCTTCCGGTCATAGTTCGATTCAATCTATCCTGTTGGTGGGACGCACCAGGTATTATGGTTGCACAGGCGGAGATGTACACCTCTTCCGCTGTCTCTCAGTCAATAATTTACGACTGGCAAAGAAAATGAGCAGAAGAAGAGGAAAAGAAGGAAACTAAGATTTTTTTTGAGATACGTTAATTAAATCTTGATAGTTAAGACCATACTCGACCTAGTCAAAAAAAAAAAAAAAAAACGCGCGACCTGGTGGCCAAGACTGACACTCGACTTGGTTGTCAGTATCAATCAACATTTGACTCTATAGTCAAAACCAAACTCGACCTGGTCTTCAAGACATACTCGACCTGGTCTTCAAGACCATACTCGACCTGGTCGTCAAGACCATACTCGACCTGGTCTTCAAGACCATACTCGCCTGGTCGCGACAACCTGACCTCGTCGTAAGACCATACTCGACCTGGTCTTCAAGACCACACTCGACCTGGTCGTCAAGACCAACTCGACCTGGTGTCAAGACCATACTCGACCTGGTCTTCAAGACCATACTCGACCTGGTCGTCAAGACCATACTCGACCTGGTCTTCAAGACCATACTCGGCCTGGTCGTCAAGACAACACTCGACCTCGTCGTGAAGACCATACTCGACCTGGTCTTCAAGACCATACTCGGCCTGGTCGTCAAGACCACACTCGACCTGGTCGTCAAGACCACACTCGACCTGGTCTTTAAGACCATACTCGACCTGGTCGTCAAGACCATACTCGACCTGGTCTTCAAGACCATACTCGACCTGGTCTTCAAGACCATACTCGACCTGGTCTTCAAGACCATACTCGACCTGGTCTTCAAGACCATATTCGACCTGGTCTTCAAGACCACACTCGACCTGGTCGTCAAGACCACACTCGGCCTGGTCGTCAAGACCACATTCGACCTGGTCGTCAAGACCAAACTCGACCTGGTCGTCAAGACCACACTCGACTTGGTCATCAAAAAGTAACATTCGACCTTGTAATCGCCACCACAGCAGTCAGTCTCACGCTACTCAACCCAATAAGGTGAGGCGACCTGTGAAAGAGAGAAGAGCCACAGTTACCAATACGTGAGTTTCTTAAGTGATTTCATGAGTATTTTTATTTTGGGCACTAAAGATACCCAGGTGTTGTAGATTCATCTTATTCATCAACTTTGTTGTACTGTGTTCCATCAGCATTATTATAAGCGATACCATTACTGAGGCTGTTTCATAAGTCGTAGTAGAAGCCAAGTGAAAGGAGTCGGGGTAAGTGTGGGCAAGATAACTATTAGTGTTGGTATGGAACTCTGGAATATTGATAGCAACATTCGTTCCCACTGTAGACAAGTTATTAATCTTGTTCACAATATCAATGGTTAAGAGTGAAGATTCATTTGTTTTCGAAATGATTATTAATGTTTTTTTTATTCTAGAATTTTGTAGTGTTTTAATTTTTTTTTTTTTGTATCTTCTGTGGAAGATAATTTTGCTTGGAGTTTCTAATCCTTGTGAAGTTTGTAGACTACCGCTTTTACCATTTCATTGGAGAGAAAGCCTAGCCTATTCTTATTTTCATAATTATGTTTCTTATCAATCGATCTGAGTAACCTTTTTGTGAGCTATGGGTTGTTTAACCTTTTAATTCTTACTTGTTTAGATTTTTGTGGAGTGTAAATTTATGTGATGGTTTATGATGTTGAGGATTTTTTTCTTTACTCCAGAGTTTACAATACACTCAAGATTCATCTCCGTATCCCAATTTCCGTGTTTAATGGCACTGTAAAGTTGTTATATGAAGATAACATCACTGTGGAATAAATTTGTGTGTATAAACTAATACAACTTTCTATGTATGTACCAGTATTGAGCGATGTATTTTATGGGTAATATTAAATACTAAGCAGAAATGTCTACTATTTTAATGGCTACTATTTTAATGTTGTATTATTTACATGCTGCTTGAATTTTAATGAACCATAGTGGAAATAAGTCACACTGGGTTAATTATTTAATTATGCTGCTCGGCGGAGTTACCTGGAGGGAGTTTCAGGGGTCAACGCCCCCGCTCCATGACCAGGCCTAACATTTGATAATCTAACGTTTACTGTGCATAATAATAATTGACTTTTGCAATAGATATCTCTCTCTCTCAGTGATCAAGTTGGTTTGGATCTTGTTTGCTATATATTTCACCTACTCGGAAATTTATTATGTAAATTCTGCAATTTTTAAATGGGTTGTGCGATGGAGACAATTACTGCTCCTGGGCGACTTTTTTACATAACCAAGAAAAACACCCTAATGAAATTAAGTCACTTAGTCTGACTTTCTTGGGTTATCCTGGGTAATCTACACATATTCAGTTCAGTTCAAGGACTCACAGTTAAGGACCCACTAGGGGCGAGGGGGAAGTGGGGACAGACGAAGAATAGCCGGTGAGAGGAAGGTCTGCAGTCGAAGAGAAAGAGTCAGGACTAAACCCAGTAAGTAAGTAAGTTTATTCAGGTATACACAAATACATTTACATACATTATCATACATAGCAGCATATGTGTAGAGAACCTAGGATAACCCAAAAAAGTCAGACAGAGTGACTTATTTCCATTGGGGTCCTTTTTATACCTTAATTTTTACATTGTAGGATATATATGTCATTATATTTTAAAGGATATATGTATACTAGGAATAAGGTAAAAAGAGTTATTTACATATACATGTGTGTTAGCTAAAAAAATAAAAAATCATTCTCCTCCCTTTCTGTCGCTACATTCATTAGGTACCGGTCGATCACCATGCCCAGCCCTTCTAGGGCAGGGTAGGTGCCAAGACTGGAGCTTGCTACCATCTGCGGCTCGCAAGCCTGCCCTTCCCGTCAGCCTCCTTGGGGCGGGGAAGGTGGCAGACCAGAGTGACCTAGCATCTATCTACCACCTGCCTCGTGCTGGTGGGGAATGTGGCTAGGCCTGGGACCAGTTGGTCCCGCCGCTGAGGTATTCCCTCCCATGGGAGACTTAGGTCTCTGATACTCCCACGCCAGGAGCCGGAGCCGGGTCGCCATCTGGTAAAGACCCGGGCCGGGAGAATTCCCGGTGAATCAACACCTCCTCCTCATTAGGTACCTTTTCGTTCTCTTCTTGAACTGGCTCATGCTGTGACTCTACACATATGCCGTTACTCTACACATATGGAGGAGGAGGAGGTGTTGATTCACCGGGAATTCTCCCGGCCCGGGTCTTACCAGATGGCGACCCGGCTCCGCTCCTCGGGAGTGTCGAGACCTATGTCTCCCATGGGAGGGTACCTCATCGGCGGGACCACTGGCCAGGCCTAGCCACATTCCCCACCAGCACGAGGCATGGAGGTAGATAGATGCTAGGCCTCTGGTCTGCCACCTTCCCTAAAGGGAAGGGCAGGCTTGAGCTGCAGATGGCAGCAAGCTCAGCCTTGGCACCTACCCTGCCCTAGAAGGGCTGGGCATGGTGATCGACCTACACATATGCTGCTATGTATGATAATTTATGTAATCTAGGTTGGGATATAGAATTAAACTCAAAATTTATGTTAGTTTACCTTAGGTTGGGTTAGGTTTTGTTTGTTTTCTTACCTAAGAAAAACTATTTTTCCATAGGCCCGAAACAGAGATGTTTTTCTTGCAAAACCCACTTAAATGATGCAAAAATTGATATAATATCCCATAAGTAAGTTTCTTCAGGTACAGGTTCACACAAATAGTTTCATAAATTATCATACATAGCAGCATATGTGAAGGTTACCTGGACAACCCAAAAATATCAGAGTATGTGACTTATTTCCATTGGGGCCTTGTAATATCTTATTATTTAAACCTTAAAAGTTAAAACAGCTAAGTGACTGAAGTTGAAGTCTCACCTAAAGTAAATGTTGACCATCACTTTATTTCACTTTAATAGGTTATTATAAGTTCAACAAGTGTACCCTCAAGACCATCGTTACAAAATTGAATGGTGTTTATATTCAACGCCGGAGTAAAAACTTACGTTGTGTGAGCATAAGAAGCCTTTCCCGAAACTTTCTGAAGTTTAGTATTGTTTACCTTAGTAATGCTGAATTAGAAAATGGGTTTGTGTCTAAATGTCATAACAGAAAATGGAGCCTGGTCGCGAGCAGGGAAGAGGGATAACCTAACTATTTTTAACATTTTCTCTCTCTCTCTCTCTCTCTCTCTCTCTCTCTCTCTCTCTCTCTCTCTCTCTCTCTCTCTCTCTCTCTCTCTCTCTCTCTCTCTCTCTCTCTCTCTCTCTCTCCTCTCTCTCTCTCTCTCTCTCTCTCTCTCTCTCTCTCTCTCTCTCTCTCTCTCTCTCTCTCTCTCTCTCTCTCTCTCTCTCTCTCTCTCTCTCTCTCTCTCTCTCTCTCTCTCTCTCTCTCAGTATACTATATGTAATATTCCTAGGATGACTCAAGTCTAGAACATGTTCGTACATCTTTATTTACTACAAGTACATGTACAAGGTATACAGGCCTAGCTGACATCAATGACATATGTACTACTATATAGAAAGCCCCTTGTTATGTTGAGCATTTCGGGCAAATTAGGTCAGTTTTGTCCCAGGATGCGACCCGCACCAGTCGACTAACACTCAGGTACCCATTTTAAACTGATGGGTGAACAGGGACAGGGACAGGGACAGCAGGTGTCTTATGGAAACACATCCTAATGTTTTCCAGCCGTACCGGAGGAGATTCGAACTCCGGACCTCAGTGTATGAGCTGAGTGCGCTAGCGATCGAGTTACACGGTTTTACAAGATTAGGGTAAGAATTCCTAACTTTATTTACAAGCTAAGAGCTGTTACCTACATCAGCTCATTTGAAAGCCTTTTTATTGTTATGAAACATACAGATAAGGACAGGATAAAGTTGGAGCCATCTGTGGGCCACAATTTCATTTGATCAACTGACTTCATTTCGTTGATATCATTATGCTTTACGAACATCCTAGAATAAATGATCTCAGATGAAGTTATGTTCTGGAGAAGGGTACAGTCAGAGTGAAGTTGCTGCTTGCTGCCCGTCTTGTGGTGTAGAAGCTCACCTCTCGCTGTTCTTGGAGTGGAGCTAAGTGTGGTACTTTGTCAATATTGACCCTGTACAGAACACTAAGGATACCCAAACCCCTCCGATGTTGAAGGCACAACATATATATGAGACATCTTAATAGTTCGTGTTCTTATTTATATATTTCCTTTCATCTCCTTGGGGAAGTGGAAAAGAATCTTTCCTCTGTAAGCCATTCGTGTCGTAAGAGGCGAGTAAAAGGCCGGGAACAAGGGGCTAGTAACCCCCTTCTCCTGGATAAATTACTAAAAATAAAAATACAACTTTATAAAGTTGAGATGTTTGAATATGCGTGGGTGTAGTGCAGTTAAAAAAAAAGATGATTGCCACTGTTATGAATGAAAAGAAGATGGATGTCCTGACTGTAAGTGAAACAAAGCTGGAGGGAGTAGGGAAGTTTCAGTGGAGTATCTGAGAGAGTTAGAGCTAAGGAAGGAGTAGCAATAATGTTGATATATTAGATACATGTGCAACACTCGGGTATCTTTATTGAGGAAACGTTTCGCCCCACAGTAGCTTCATCATTTCTATACAAAGAAGAATGGTGAAGACCACAAAGAGCATGAGGTAATCAGTCCCTCAGCCTGGATTCGATGTAATCAGCCAAGCCAATGATGATTCTTTTAAATCACTTGTTATCTTAGGCTAGAATATGCTGTACTTTAACATCTCCATTCAAGGCAGGTGAAATTGCAGATCTAGAGAATGTAAGAGAACCTTTATTGCATGTATAAGTTCCATCAAACACTTAACTACTGGGAACGCCGTGAAACACTAGACTTATATTCATTGGAGCGCAGGCGAGAGATATATCAAATCTACACCTGAAGATTCTGGAGGGACTGGTCCCTAATTGACACAGAATCACTCCATGGGGAAAGCAAAGATTGGCAGACGGTTGCAACGTCCCCAGTGAAGAAGGGAGCCACTGGTACACTACGAGAAAACAAAATAGTGTCCGGGGCCCAAGACTGTTCAACAGCCTCCCACCAGCCATAAGGGGCATTACCAGAAGACCTCTGGTTGCCTTCAAGAGGGAGCTGGACAGATACCTAAAGTCAGTGCCAGATCAGCCGGACTGTGGGTCGTACGTTGGACTACGTGCAGCCAGCAGTAACAGCCTCGTTGATCAGGCCCTGATCCACCGGGAGGCCTGGTCATAGACCGGGCCTCGGGGACGTCGATCCCCGGAATGCCCTCCAGGTAGCCTCCAGGTAGTCGTGTAATCAGAGGGAAAATAATTGTATAAATTCAAGAATTATGTGCATTAAAATAAGGGTCGGATGTGAAAAATGGGTTATAATAAGTGTTTATTCACCTGGAGAAGAGAGGAGTGTAGAGGAGAGAGAGAGATTTTTGGAAATGTTAAGCGAGTGTTTAGGAAGTTTTGAACCAAGTGAGAGTAATTGTGGTAGAGGACCTGAATGCCAAAGTGGGAGAAATAGTTATAAAGTGTAGATAAGTTTGGGGTGCCAGGGGTAATATTAATGGGGAACGTTTGATTGAACTTTGTATAGAGAGAGGTTTGGTATTAGGTAATTCGTATTTTAAGAAAAAAAAGGATAAGCATTCGAGATATTATATATGGCGTAATAACAGTGATTTGATGGACTATGTATTGGTGGATAAAAAGTTGATGGGCTGTTGTTCGTACGCTGGATTGCGTGCGGTAGGCAGTAACAACCTGGTTGATCAAGCCCTGATCCACCGCGAAACCTGGTCATGGACCTGGCCGCGGGTGCTTTGACCTCTGGAACACCCTCCAGGTAGATTTCAGGTAGCAGTGTCTTCCAGTATAGATTTTGATGTATCTTTCTCGCCTACGTTCTAAGGTGTACATTCGAGGGACTTCAGACTCTCCAAGTAATTTAGGTGCTTGACTTGACTGAGTTTATAAGAGCTGTGAAGGTTCTCATTATATTCTCAGTTCTGCAGTTTCGCTGCTTTGAAGGAATCATAAGTATTATTCCAGCGTAGAGAGAACCAGTGACTTGAAGAGTATCATTACTGGCTTAGCAATTTTTTTGTTTTGGAAATTCTAGTAACCTGACCTATCACTTTCTTTGAAGTTGCGATAACATTGTTGTGCTCCTTGAATGTTGGATCGTCTGACATAAACACTCCCATACTTTCCACTTTAAACTTCCGCTCTGTTGAGTAATTTGAATTTGTCTTCTACTCCTATCTCTGTTTTTGTTTGTCTCATTTCGTCTGTAACGTAGTAACTGAAACTGCCCTTGGTGAATATCACATTGTTGTCAGAAGTCCAATGGCAGACTTGGTGTCAGCTTGGAGGCTCTCTGGGTCTTTCATGGTTGCAGACTTGGTGTCAGCTTGGAGGCTCTCTGGGTCTTTCATTGGTTCAGACTTGGTGTCAGCTTGGAGGCTCTCTGGGTCTTTCATGGTTGCAGACTTGGTGTCAGCTTGGAGGCTCTCTGTGTCTTTCATGGTTGCAGACTTGGTGTCAGCTTGGAGGCTCTCTGGGTCTTTCATTGGTTCAGACTTGGTGTCAGCTTGGAGGCTCTCTGGGTCTTTCATGGTTGCAGACTTGGTGTCAGCTTGGAGGCTCTCTGGGTCTTTCATGGTTGCAGACTTGGTGTCAGCTTGGAGGATCTCTGGGTCTTTCATGGTTGCAGACTTGGTGTCAGCTTGGAGGCTCTCTGGGTCTTTCATTGGTGCAGACTTGGTGTCAGCTTGGAGGCTCTCTGGGTCTTTCATGGTTGCAGACTTGGTGTCAGCTTGGAGGCTCTCTGGGTCTTTCATTGGTGCAGACTTGGTGTCAGCCTGGAGGCTCTCTGGGTCTTTCATGGTGGCAGACTTGGTGTCAGCTTGGAGGCTCTGGGTCTTTCATTGGTGCAGACTTGGTGTCAGTTTGGAGGCTCTCTGGGTCTTTCATGGTTGCAGACTTGGTGTCAGCTTGGAGGCTCTCAAGGTCTTTCATGGTTGCAGACTTGGTGACAGCTTGAGGCTCTCTGGGTCTTTCATTGGTGCAGACTTGGTGTCAGCTTGGAGGCTCTCTGGGTCTTTCATGGTTGCAGACTTGGTGTCAGCTTGGAGGCTCTCTGGGTCTTTCATGGTGGCAGACTTGGTGTCAGCTTGGAGGCTCTCTGGGTCTTTCATGGTGGCAGACTTGGTGTCAGCTTGGAGGCTCTCTGGGTCTTTCATAGTTGCAGACTTCGTGTCAGCTTGGAGGCTCTCTGGGTCTTTCATGGTTGCAGACTTGGTGTCAGCGTGGAGGCTCTCTGGGTCTTTCATGGATGCAGACTTGGTGTCAGCTTGGAGGCTCTCTGGGTCTTTCATGGATGCAGACTTGGTGTCAGCCTGGAGGCTCTCTGGGTCTTTCATGGATGCAGACTTGGTGTCAGCTTGGAAGCTCTCTGGGTCTTTCTGGGTTGCAGACTTGGTGTCAGCTTGGAGGCTCTCTGGGTCTTTCATGGATGCAGACTTGGTGTCAGCTTGGAGGCTCTCTGGGTCTTTCATGGTTGCAGACTTGGTGTCAGCTTGGAGGCTCTCTGGGTCTTTCATGGTTGCAGACTTGGTGTCAGCTTGGAGGCTCTCTGGGTCTTTCATGGTGGCAGACTTGGTGTCAGCTTGGAGTCTCTCTGGGTCTTTCATGATTGCAGACTTGGTGTCAGCTTGGAGGCTCTCTGGGTCTTTCATGGTTGCAGACTTGGTGTCAGCTTGGAGGCTCTCTGGGTCTTTCATGGTGGCAGACTTGGTGTCAGCTTGGAGGCTCTCTGGGTCTTTCATGATTGCAGACTTGGTGTCAGCTTGGAGGCTCTCTGGGTCTTTCATTGGTGCAGACTTGGTGTCAGCTTGGAGGCTCTCTGGGTCTTTCATTGGTGCAGACTTGGTGTCAGCTTGGAGGCTCTCTGGGTCTTTCATGGTGGCAGACTTGGTGTCAGCTTGGAGGCTCTCTGGGTCTTTCATTGGTGCAGACTTGGTGTCAGCTTGGAGGCTCTCTGGGTCTTTCATGGTTGCAGACTTGGTGTCAGCTTGGAGGCTCTCTGGGTCTTTCATGGTGGCAGACTAGGGGTCAGCTTGAAGTCTCTCTGGGTCTTTCATGGTTGCAGACTTGGTGTCAGCTTGGAGTCTGTCTGGGTCTTTCATGGTTGACTCTCATACAAATTCTAGTACTGTCTGCTGAGGATGATACAGTTATATGGTTTAGGTCACTGTCTGTATCAGATGTGAGAATAAGAAAGAGCGGTGGGGTAAGTACTGTGCCTCGGGGAACAGAAGTTTTCACTGCAGCAGTCCCTGATTTCACTCTAATTACTATTACTTTTTATGCTCTGCGCATTATTCCTTTTGCATGAATTATGATCACAACTGCCTCATGGTTGTACCTGTCATTGTACAGTACATTTTGTTTGTCTTCCAGCGTATCCAAGACCATGTTGTACTGGTACCTTGCAATAAAACGTAACGGTAGTTAAATAGCCGTATACAAAAAAAAAAGTCTTTATGAACCTCACCCAGTAAGATCTAAACTAATTCTAAACTGTTATGTGATCAATCATTAACAATTGTGTCTTTTTGTGTTGGATATATTGAGTTCTGTTACTGATAACTCAGGCGAGGCTGTTCCAGCTGGTGCTGCTGAAGGAGATTAATGCTCTTTTTTCCACCCCGGATTTCGTTAAGATGATAGATGGCAGCGTCATTGTGAGTGAGAGAGAGAGAGAGAGAGAGAGAGAGAGAGAGAGAGAGAGAGAGAGAGCAGTGGTGTGAGTCGTGCTTCACTTCGTTAATGTTTATACGCAAGAAAAACAATCCTTCTTCAAACTTATTTAATGCTGTCTGATTCATACGGAGTTATTTATTTTTTATATATTACTATTGCTGCTACTGTACCGCTACTGCTGCTGCTGCTGCTGCTGCTACTGTACCGCTACTGCTGCTGCTGCTGCTGCTGCTACTGTACCGCTACTGCTGCTACTGACACTCTACTATGCCGCTGCTACCGCTAACTACTACTGCTCTGCTGCTGCTACTCTCACTACTACCTACACTGTTACACTTTACTGCTATTACTACTACAACAACAACTATACTACTGCTGCTTTTACTACAACGACTACAGCTTATTACTATTTCAACAGCTGCTACTACTACTACTACTACAGCTACACTGCTACTGCTGATGTTGCTGCTACTACTACTAATACTGCTGCTTCTGCCGCTACTACTACTAAAACCACTACTATTACAGCTACGACTACTGCTGCTATTACTACTACTATTACAGTTAGTATTACTTCTACTACTGTTACTACTACTTTTATAGCTACTACTACTACTACGTCTACTACTACGTCTACTACTACTACGTCTACTACTACTACTACTACTACATAATAATAATAATAATAATAATAATAATAATAATAATAATAATAATAATAATAATAATAATAATAATAATCCACCGCAACAACAATAACGACAATAATATTAATAATGAAGTAGAAAGTTGGGGTTGACGAAGGAAATAGATAAAATAACAAGGAAAATAGTGCTATCCATAACTGATGAAGATGGTGTGGGAGGTCAGAAAGAGACGAGAAGGAAGGGAACAAGGGAGAAGAGGTAGTGATTGATATCTGGCCGATGGAGAGATGAAGGAAAGGGAGAGGGAGAGCGGGATGTTGGAGTGGGTATGGAAAGAAGGGAGGGAGTGTATGACAAGAGTAGAATGAAGACTGGGAAAGATATTAGGGATTTATCTAGGTTTATTGCGAGATATTGAACACTTGTGATTACTTTTTTTGTAAATGTTGTGTGTTTGTTGTGTGTGTGTATTCACACACACAACACACACTAGGTCCTCTCTCTCCCTGGTCCAAGAGCTTTATCATACCTCGTTTTAAAACAATGTATGGTTCGTGCCTCCACTACGTCACTTCACAGACTATTCCACTTCTTGACAACTCTATGACTGAAGAAATACTTCCTAAAATCCCTCTGACTCATCTGGTCTTCAACTTTTAATTGTGACCCTCTGTTTCTGTATTCCATCTCTGGAACATCCTGTCTCTATCTCTATCCACCTTGTCAATTCCTCACAGTATTTTATATGTCGTTATCATGTCTCCTGCCCTCAAGTGTCGTGAGGCCGATTTCCCTTAACCTTTCTTTGTAGGACATTCCCCTTAGCTCTGGGACTAGCCTTGTTGCAAACCTTTTCACTTTCTCTAATTTCTTGACGTGCTTGACCAGGTGTGGGTTCCAAACTGGTGCTAAATACTCCAATATGGGCCTGACGTACACGGTGTACAGGGATCGAGTCTCAGCTCCTGGACCCACCTCTTAATTTCATAAGACTGGTTTCAAAAACACCTTCCACTACCTTGATATCTTATGGACTAAGTTGAGGATTTCTTGTGACGTGAGAGGTGGAAGAAAATAGAGATGGTGGGGGATTTTAGTGGTTGCAGACGGGCGTGGTGGAACATGGAGATAAGTAATACATAAGTACAATTATCATACAGAAGTGTGTGGGTTGGTTATGGGGAACCCAAATGCGTTCATGTGTGTTGTGGGAGTGGGTGGTGAGGCTTAGGTGGGCAACGAGTGCTTGGTTGAGTTTCGGTGTGATACGGGAGATCCAGGAGGAATTTGTGTGGAATACTGAACAACCAAGTGGAGTTTAGGTGAGATACGTACGACCCAAGTGGACTTTAGATAGGCTAAGTACAACCCAAGTGAACTTCAGGTGGGCTAAGTACGACCCAAGTGAACTTTACGTAGGCTAAGTACGACCCAAGTGGACTTTAGATGGGCTAAGTACAACCCAAGTGAACTTCAGGTGGGCTAAGTACGACCCAAGTGAACTTTACGTAGGCTAAGTACGACCCAAGTGGACTTTAGGTGGGCTACATACCACCCAAGTGGACTTTAGGTGGTATATGTAACACCCAAGTGGACTTTAGGTGGCCTATGTAACACCCAAGTGGACTTCAGGTGGGCTATGTAACACCCAAGTGGACTTCAGGTGGGTGAGGGCCTAGTTTCTCTCTGTGAGAGTGCTGTTGGGGTATGGGGCATGGTGTGGCCGTGGCAGTGACTCAGTGACCGAAATACCTGACCCAGGAGGAACGCTGGATGTCTGCTCCAGGATGTCTCGGTCATCTCTCCACTTTGAGAGACTAACTCTCCCACTGACACAACGACACCAGAGTTCCACCGTGGATTAAATCATCTCCGACAGACGACTCTCGTACATTTTAACCCGCCGAGAACTGGCAATAAGACCCGCAAAATCTCCAAAGGTGGGGAATGTGGCACCATTGCTTCTCCCTAATTACACTACTCTCGCGTCTAGGGACACAAACCTGGCAGCTTTCACTACACCTTTGCTCACACAACTTTCTATTTTTTTACTATTTTTTCTGTAAATTTCTGCAAAGGTGTCGCTGGGGAATGATGAGTGTGCGCATTATGCGACAGTGTCATCACACTGCAGGCTGTCGCAAGTGCCACTGAATACGACGGTCACTGTCAGGGCCAGAGGAAGTAGTAGGGGGGGAGGCGTTGAGGAAGGTGCTATGCCCGCTATGGTGGCTCCTCATGGCTCTCTCACTCTCTCTTTCTCTCTCTCTTCTACAGTCATGTTGCTCTGGTGCACCAGAGTGTGCCGGTGCACCGTGCGTGTGTTGGTATAACCTAGTTTATCATCCTCTTGGCACACAGCATCTAATCTTAGACTTTCCTAGCATGGGCCAGTAGGCCTGCTGCAGTGCTTCTTATATTCTCTTGAACACTATGACGGAGCTTCACATAAACACCCTAGAAAGATTTTATATGTACAGCGGAGCTTTACTAACTCTTGACAAAACTCTATTTAAGGCGAAAGATCGTCTTATACACGTCTTTGACCTGTACAGTGTCACTGTGCCACACTTGTATGTAATTCTTGCCTCTCAAACGGTGGCACAAGTAGTTAGGAATTAAATCCCCAGAGGCATATAAATTCTATGATAGTACTGTACGTAATTAACGTCGATTTCCATCGACCCCTATCAAGTTTATGGCGTAAATCTAAACACAATGTACTAAACACTGCTTAATGGTACAAACGAAGCCATAATGAACAAAACAAAAAAAAACAGACTAGAAGTGTTTTTTAATTTTTCGGCTTGTCACCTGCTAAAGAGGACATCATTCTTGAATCGTGTTACTTGCGTCAAACCTGGTCCAAGTCGGGCCGAAACGTCGTCGTAAGCTCCTCCCTTTTATATGTGCGGGTTGTGTGTGTACTGATTATCTTCCATTGACCAGAAGTTACATGACTTCCATTACTCAATATAATAATAATAAATATAATCTAATTATTATTATTATTATTATATCATCGCTATTATTATTATTATTACTATTATTATTATATCCTCTAATTTATTTTCTCTTTCCTACTACTACTTCTTCTTCTTCTTCTTCTTCTTATTATTATTATTATTATTATTATTATTATTATTATTATTATTATTATTATTATTATTATATCCTCTATTGTATTTTCTCCACATAAAAAGTATAACTTTTCTTTATCGCTGTCACGATTTTCGTTCGATATTTAACACTGCTAAGGAGAGCGTGTGATAGAGGATACCTGGGGTATCCCAGGGCGCACACAGGCCCAGGGTATCCCAGGGCGCACACAGGCCCAGGGTATCCCAGGGCACACACGCGCCCTGCTTGGAAGCAGAACAAAATTGACATAATTGTTCCCATGATGATAATCTCTGGAAACTGACTAATGACCAGATATTAATTACTGTTATCCAATAAAAGTCATTTATTCCCCATGGCAACAGGAGTTAATTGCATTCGTTTCAATTTCAGAGAACAAATTAACCTCTGTCCAATTAAAGTTGGCATTCACAATTATATAAGTTCAGTGATAAAGTTTTCAAGCAATAAATACCACTCATGGTGCACGTTTTGCAACGCATTATAACCTTTGTTTTTTTCTTATGTAAAAAATAACGTAAGTCTCCTCACGTAATGTTGCATAAAATTGCAATTGCTGTGTCCTGGACGGGAGCGTCGCAAGAAATCCAAAGGATGTGCTGGAGCGAAGTCCTTCAGGACTCCAGAGGAATGTTTTCGTGTGTGATATCCTGGAACAGAGCATCACAGGATCGCAAACGATGCCTCTTTTTATGATCCTGCGATGTACAGGGTCGAGGGACACTGCAAGATGCGGATTTAAACCTTGCCTACGTTAACTGGATAACAGCTGCGTTAACACTAAAATTTGCGAGAGAGCGTACGCTGTCTGCGTGTTGTGTACTCACTTAATTGTGGTTGCAGGGGTCGATTCATAGCTCCTGGGTACGCCACTTTCCCGGTAGCTACTAGGTCCTGCTCCATGAGCTTTATCATACCTCTTCTTAAAGGTATGTATGGGTCCTGCTTCCACTATATCACTCTCCAGACTTTTCCATTTCCTGACGACTCTATGGCTGAAGAAATACTTCCTAACATCCCTGTGACTCATCTGAGCTTTCAGCTTCCACGTGTGATCCCTTGTTGCTGTGCCACATCTCTGAAACATTCTTTGCTTATTCACCCTGTGAATTCCTCTCGGTATTTTATATGTTGTTATCATGTCCTACCTATCCCTTCTGTCTTCCAATGTTGTAAGGTTGAGTTCCTCAACCTTTCCTCGTAGGACATACCCTTTAGCTCTTGGACTAGTCTTGTCGCAAACTTTTGCACTTTCTTTAATTTCTTGACGTGCATGAACAGGTGTGGGTTCCATACTGGTGCTGCATACTCCAGTATGGTCCTGACGTACACGGTGTACAGTCTTGTATAACTCCTTACTTAGATGTCGAAATGCTATTCTCAGGTTTGCCAGGCGCCTATATGCTGCAGCAGTTATTTGGTTGATGTGCGCCTCAGGAGATGTGCTCGGTATAATGCTCACACCAAGATCCTTTTCCTTGAGTGAGTTTTGCAGCCTCTGACCTCTTAGGCTGTACTCTTTCTACGGTCTTTTTTATCCTTCCCCAAGCTTCATAACTTTGTGCCAGGAGGAGGAAGAGTAGGAAAAGAATAATAGGAACAAGATAAATGAAGAAGAAACAGCTGCAACAACAAGAAATTCAGAAGCAACAGCAGTAACAACAGCAACGGCAACAACAACAACCACGGCAACAACAACAACAACAACAACTACAGTTACAGCATCAGACCGGCAACATCAACTACAATATCAACATCAACTACAATAGCAACATCAACTACAATAGCAACATCAACTACAATAGCAACATCAACTACAATAGCAACATCAACTACAATAGCAACATCAACTACAATAGCAACATCAACTACAATAGCAACATCAACTACAATAGCAACATCAACTACAATAGCAACATCAACTACAATAGCAACATCAACTACAATAGCAACATCCACAACAACAGTAATAACAACGACAACAAGAGCGATACTTACAACAGAAGCAAAACAACAAAAGGATTTAGAGAAAGAGAAGAATGAAGAAAACGCTAAAGAGATACTACGAAGAAGTAGTAGTAGAGAAGAAGAAAATAATATATTAAAAGAAAATAATTATAAGATGAAGTAGAAGTAGCAGGAGAGAAAGAAAGAAGAAAATAATAATAAATTAAACGAAAAAATAATTATAAGAATAAGAGAAAAAATAGAAGAAAGCGAATAAGAGAAAAGAAGAAGGGGGAACAGGAGAATAGGAGGAGGAGAGGACGAGTAACTCTTGTATATTACGTGTGAGGTAGAGCAAGCAGGGTGGTGGGTGTGTTCAGTGTTCACCAGCACCACCAGCACCACCAGCACCACCAGCACCACACCACCAGCACCCCCACCAGCACCCCCAACACCACCACCATCATCATCCACTCATTCACTAGTGTACCACGGAGCGTGGAGGAGCACGTCTGCTACTCTGCTGCCACAAGTGTTTCTATTACGTGTGTGTCGTTACGGTGTTGATGGTCACTCTGTCTACTGTTGTTCTTGATGGCCACTGTCTACTGTTGTTCTTGATGGCCACTGTCTACTGTTTCTGATTTCTTGTGATGGCACTGTCTACTGTTGTTCTTGATGGCCACTGTCTACTGTTGTTCTTGATGGCCACTGTCTACTGTTGTTCTTGATGGCCACTGTCTACTGTTGTTCTTGATGGCCACTGTCTACTGTTGTTCTTGATGGCCACTGTCTACTGTTGTTCTTGATGGCCACTGTCTACTGTTGTTCTTGATGGCCACTGTCTACTGTTGTTCTTGATGGCCACTGTTGTACGTCAAGTGGATATTAAACTAGAGAATATTTCATAGTGTCGTTATACGAAGAAAATAATAATACAGTGATAACTGGATAAGATATACCATATATATACACAGTACATATTTGCTGTAACAAGGGTATATTTTTTCAATTATATGGATTCATTACCCGGGAGCTGGTCACTTCACATCTCCGTCATGTATAAAATATTAATTATTCACTAAGGTGAGTAATAACACTCAAAAATCAATTATAAATGAGTTAATTTTTTTTATCTATATTAAACTGTGCTAATGAAACTTAATGAAGATTCTGATCTATTTTGTAATAATAATAATAATAATAATAATAATAATAATAATAATAATAATGATATTTGTGTTAGCTAATAACTAGTGAAAAAATGTTTAGTGAGCCACAGAGCCTGTGTTGGTTACATACGAAAATTTGGTTTATATTGTTAAATATGTAATCTACACCAGAGTGGCTTATAATGAAGCTGTGGAGATGACTTACTGGAGATGACACACTGTCTCCAGATGACTTACTGGAGATGACACACTGTCTCCAGATGACTTACTGGTGATGACACACTGTCTCCAGATGACTTACTGGTGATGACACACTGTCTCCAAATGACTTACTGGAGATGACACACTGTCTCCAGATGACTTACTGGAGATGACACACTGTCTCCAGATGACTTACTGGTGATGACACACTGTCTCGAGATGACTTACTGGTGATGACACACTGTCTCCAGATGACTTACTGGTGATGACACACTCTCCAGATAACTTACTGGTGATGACACACTGTCTCGAGATAACTTACTGGTGATGACACACTGTCTCGAGATGACTTACTGGTGATGACACACTGTCTCCATATGACTTACTGGTGATGACACACTGTCTCGAGATGACTTACTGGAGATGACACACTGTCTCGAGATGACTTACTGGTGATGACACACTGTCTCCATATGACTTACTGGTGATGACACACTGTCTCGAGATGACTTACTGGTGATGACGCACTGTCTCCATATGACTTACTGGTGATGACACACTGTCTCGAGATGACTTACTGGTGATGACACACTGTCTCGAGATGACTTACTGGTGATGACACACTGTCTCGAGATGACTTACTGGTGATGACACACTGTCTCGAGATGACTTAATGGTGATGACACACTGTCTCCATATGACTTACTGGTGATGACACACTTCTCCAGATGACTTACTGGTGATGACACACTGTCTCGAGATGACTTACTGGAGATGACACACTGTCTCGAGATGACTTACTGGTGATGACACACTGTCTCCATATGACTTACTGGTGATGACACACTGTCTCCATATGACTTACTGGTGATGACACACTGTCTCCATATGACTTACTGGTGATGACACACTGTCTCCAGATGACTTACTGGTGATGACACACTGTCTCCATATGACTTACTGGTGATGACACACTGTCTCCAGATGACTTACTGGTGATGACACACTGTCTCGAGATGACTTACTGGTGATGACACACTGTCTCGAGATGACTTACTGGTGATGACACACTGTCTCGAGATGACTTACTGGTGATGACACACTGTCTCCAGATGACTTACTGGTGATGACACACTGTCTCCAGATGACTTACTGGTGATGACACACTGTCTCGAGATGACTTACTGGTGATGACGCACTGTCTCGAGATGACTTACTGGTGATGACACACTGTCTCCATATGACTTACTGGTGATGACACACTGTCTCGAGATGACTTACTGGTGATGACGCACTGTCTCGAGATGACTTACTGGTGATGACACACTGTCTCCAGATGACTTACTGGTGATGACACACTGTCTCCAGATGACTTACTGGAGATGACACACTGTCTCGAGATGACTTACTGGTGATGACACACTGTCTCCATATGACTTACTGGAGATGACACACTGTCTCCATATGACTTACTGGTGATGACACACTGTCTCCATATGACTTACTGGTGATGACACACTGTCTCGAGATGACTTACTTGTGATGACACACTGGTGATGACTTACTTTTGATGACACACTGGTGATGACTTACTGGAGATGACACTGTCTCGATATGACTTACTGGTGATGACGTGCTGGAGATGACACACTAGTAATGACTTACTGTAGATGACACACTGGTTATGACTTACTGTAGATGATACACTGGTGATGACTTACTGGAGATGACACACTGGTGATGACTTACTGGAGATGATACACTGGTGATGACTTACTGGAGATGATACACTGGTGATGACTTACTGGATATGATACACTGGTGATGACTTACTGGATATGATACACTGGTGATGACTTACTGGTGATGACACTCTGGAGATGGCACACTGGAGATGACTTACTGGAGATGACACACTGGTGATGACTTACTGGACATGATACACTGGTGATGACTTACTGGATATGATACACTGGTGATGACTTACTGGAGATGATACACTGGTGATGACTTACTGGTGATGACACACTAGATATGACACACTGGAGATGACTTACTGGAGATGACACACTGGTGATGACTTACTGGAGATGATACACTGGTGATGACTTACTGGAGATGATACACTGGTGATGACTTACTGGTGATGACACTCTGGAGATGGCACACTGGATATGACATACTGGAGATGATACACTGGTGATGACTTACTGATAATGACACACTGGTGATGACACACTGGAGATGACACATTGGAGATGACACACTGGTGATGACACACTAGATATGACACACTGGTGATGACTTACTGGAGAAGACAGATAAGCGTAGTATCCGGGTTCGATACTGGGACGAGTGAAAGTCTTGGGTGTTGTCCTCGTTTACCTAGCAGTAAGTAGGTACCTGGTTATTAGTCACCTTGCAGTAAGTAGGTACCTGATTACTAATCACCTAGCAGTAAGTAGGTACCTGGTTACTAGTCACCCAACAGTAAGTAGGTAACTGGTTACTAGTAACCTAGCAGTAAGTAGGTACCTGGTTACTAGTCACCTAGCAGTATGTAGGTACCTTGGTGCTAGTCACCTAGCAGTAAGTAGGTACCTGGGTGCTAGTCACTTAATAGTAAGTAAGTACCTGGTTACTGGTCACCAAGCAGTAAGTAGGTACCTGGGTGTTAGTCATCTAGCAGTAAGTAGGTGCCTGAGTGCTACTCACCTAACAGTAAATAGGTACCTGGGTGCTAGTAACCTAACAGTAAATAGGTACCTGGGTGCTAGTCACCTAGCAGTAAGTAGGTACCTGGGTGCTAGTCACCTAGCAGTAAGTAGGTTCCTGGGTGCTAATCACCTAACAATAAGTAGGTGCTAGTCACTGTTGTGGGTCGCATCCTGGGGGAGAGGACACACGAACCCCAGCTGGAGTAAGCCAAATGTAGTGGCTTTCGTTATCCTGGGTTACCAGCCCTCTGGGTTATCCTGGGTTACCAGCCCTCTGGGTTATCCCGGGTTGCTAGCCCTCTGAGTTATCCTAGGTTACTAGCCCTCTTGGTTATCCCGGGTTACTAGCCCTCTGGGTTATCCTGGGTTACTAGCCCTCTGGGTTATCCTGGGTTACTAGCCCTCTGGGTTATCCTGGGTTACTAGCCCTCTCGGTTATCCCGGGTTACTAGTCCTCTGGGTTATCCCGGGTTACTAGCCCTCTGGGTTATTCCAGGTTACTAGCCCTCTGGGTTATCCCGGGTTACTAGCCCTCTGGGTTATCCCGGGTTACTAGCTCTCTGGGTTATAACGGGTTACTAGCCCTCTGGGTTATCCTGGGTTACTAGCCCTCTGGGTTATCCCGGGTTACTAGCCCTCTGGGTTATAACGGGTTACTAGCCCTATGGGTTATCCTGGGTTACTAGCCCTCTGGGTTATCCCGGGTTACTAGCCCTCTGGGTTATCCTGGGTTACTAGCCCTCTGGGTTATCCCGGGTTATTAGCCCTCTGGGTTATCCTGGGTTATTAGCCCTCTGGGTTATCCTGGGTTACTAGCCCTCTGGTTCAGTAAGATGTTCTTCCACTAATGTTGTGAACGTGTCACTGGACCAGTAACACCACCACACCGTGTAGGACAGTGTCACTGGACCAGTAACACCACCACACCGTGTAGGACAGTGTCACTGGACCAGTAACACTACACCATATGGGACAGTGTCACTGGACCAGTAACACCACCACACCGTGTAGGACAGTGTCACTGGACCAGTAACACTACACCATATGGGACAGTGTCACTGGACCGGTACTTAAGGCTGTTTGGCATCCACCTGCCATGACAAATATATTTTTTACACAGCATTTACAAATTTAAAAACTCGTTTAACATAACATTTACAGAGTTACTTAAAGACTCGTTTTACATATCTTACGTAACTAGTCAACTGATAAACACTAAAAACAGTCCCATCATAGCAACATTAACTTCACTAATGACGAAATACAACAGCAGTAGTAAAGTAGGTAAAAATAAATATGATTCTCAATAAAATTCTCTGCTTGTCACAAATGTAACAATTTCTTGGCGTTTCTCGTCTCTCATGCACAAAATAATTATCATAATCTTAGTTTTTAATGGGGTAAGCCAGGGTGGAGGGGTAAGCCAGGGTGGAGGGGTAAGCCAGGGTGGAGGAGTAAGCCAGGGAAAAGCCTCGGTCAGATGACCAAAAAGCTCCAGCTGCGGGTGACTAGACCCTGCTGTCAGTAAACCTCTGTACCTTTTCCTACAACCTTACCTAACCTATCTAACTTACCTAACCTTACCTAACCTATTTACCTAACCTACCTAACCTTACCTAACCTACTAACCTAACCTAACCTAACCTTACCTAACCTACCTAACCTAACCTAACCTTACCTACCACCTAACCTTACCTAACCTTACCTAACCTAACCTAACCTTACCTAACCTTCTAACCTTACCTAACCTTAACCTTACCTATACCTAACCTTACCTAACCTAACCTAACCTAACCTACCTTACCTAACCTCTAACCTAACCTAACCTTACCTAACCTAACCTAACCTTACCTACCTATACCTAACCTAACCTTACCTTTACCTTACCTAACCTAACCTTACCATACCTTACCTTACCTAACCTAACCTAACTAACCTAACCTTACCTAACCTTACCTTACCAAACCCACCTAACCTATACCTAACCTACCTAACCTTACCTTACCTTACCTAACCTAACCTAACCTTACCTTACCTTACCTTACCTAACCTAACCTAACCTAACCAACGTAACCTTACCTACCTTACCTTAACCTTACCTTACCTAACCTTACCTCAACATAACTAACAACTTACCTAACCCTTTACACTACCTAACCTTCTAACCTAATACCTTTTACCTAACCTTACCTTACCTAACCTTACCTAACATTACCTAACCTAACCTAACCTAACCTTACCTTACCTTACCTAACCTTACCTTCCCGTCTCTCTGGGTGCCTTGATAGCGATGAAGGGCTCTTGATCCAAAGAACTTGAGCTAACCTCCCTTTGGATCATACCACGTTACTGTTGTATTCACGGGTCCTGGTCATGGTCCGGGCCGCAGGGGACGTTGACCCCCGAAACACCTTCCAGGTATACACCTCTGCAGGTATGCTTCTCTCCAGGTATACACCCCTCTAGGTATACACCCCTCCAGGTATACGCCTCACAAGGTATACTCTCCAGGTATACACCCTTCCAGGTATACTTCCCTCCAGGTATATTTCCCTCCAGGTATATTTCCCTCCAGGTATATTTCCCTCCAGGTATACTTCTCTCCAGGTATACTCCCCTCCAGGTGTACTTCTCTCCATGTATACTCCCAGGCATACTTCTCTCCATGTATACTCCCAGGTATACTTCTCCATGTATACTCCCAGGTATATTTCTCTCCATGTATACTCCCAGGTATAGTTCTCTCCAGGTATAATTCTCTCCAGGTATACCCCCCTCCAAGTATACTTCTCTCCATATATACTCCCGGGTATAATTCTCTCCAGGTATACTCTTAGGTATACTTCTCTCCAGGTATACTTCTCTCCAGGTATACGGGTCTAGCCTTTACCCTTAAACACAAGAGCAATGAGCATTTTATTATGTTTCATGCAGCGCTGCATTAATGTGTTGTCAGTCAGGAAATAAATGCGAATATTGTGGCAGCAGTGATCACTGTGAAACATTTTGAGGATATCAGCGGTGCCAGCAGTGACCCTTGTGTAACCTGTGTGTGTGTATGTGTCTTCCGGTCAGTGTGTTAGTACATGCAGCGTAACACACAAACGCACACACACACGCACACACACGAGGTATGATAAAGCTCATGGAGCGGGAAGTGACCTAGTAGCGGCCAGCGAAGAGGCGGGGCCAGGAGCTGTGACTCGACCCCTGCAACCACAAATAGGTGAGTACAGGGTGCAGGCTCATTCACCTGCTGGTGCTGTTACTCTTGCTGGTGCTGTTACTCTTGCTGGTGCTGTTACTCTTGCTGGTGCTGTTACTCTTGCTGTGGTTGTTACAGCAGCAGTTGATGTTTTTGTGGTGGTTGTTGACGTTGCAACTTCCAGATTCCCCGAGAATTTTGTTTTTTGTTAATTTTGTCCAGCCTGGGAGGAGGACTGGAAATTTACAATCCAGTTCTGGATTGTTGTTTCGTGGTCACACTGCTTTTTTAATAGTGTTTTATATGCCAAAGTTTAGTGTGTGTGTACTCACCTATTTGTGGTTGCAAGGGTCGAAACTCAGCTCCTGGCCCCGCCTCTTCATTGATCGCTACTGGGTCCTCTCTCTCCCTGCTCGTCTTAAAACTATGTATGGTTCCTACCTGACAACTCTATGACTGAAGAAATACTTCCTAACATCACTTTGACTCATCTGAGTCTTCAACTTCCAATTGTGACCCCTTGTTTCTGTGTCCCCTCTCTGGAACATCCTGTCTCTATCCACCTTGTCTATTCCACGCAGTATTTTGTATGTCGTTATCATGTCTCCCCTAATCCTCCTGTCCTCCATTGTTGTCAGGCCGATTTCCCTTAACCATTCTTCGTAGGACATTGCCCTTAGCTCTGGAACTAACCTTGCCACAAACCTTTGCACTTTCTCTAATTTCTTGAAGTGCTTGACCAGGTATGGGTTCCAAACTAGTGCTGTATACTCTAGTATGGGCCTGACGTACACGGTGTACAGTGTGTTGAACGATTCCTTACTAAGGTATCGGAACGTTATTCTCAGGTTTGCCAGGCGCCCACAAGCTGCAGCAGTTATCTGGTTGAAGTGGGCTTCTAGAGACGTGCTCGGTATTATACTCACCCCAAGATCTTTCTCCTTGAATGAGGTTTGCAGTCTTTGGCCACCTAGCCTATACTCTGTCTGCGGTCTTCTTTGCCGTTCCCCGATTTTCATGACTTTGCATTTGGCAGGGTTAAATTCGAGAAGCCAGTTGCTGGACCAGGTGTCCAGCATGTCCAGGTCTCTTTGAAGTCCTGCCTGATCCTCGTCTCATTTAATTCTCCTCATTAACTTCACATCATCTGCAAACAGAGACACTTCTGAGTCTATCCCTTCCGTCATGTCATTCACATATACCAAGAATTGCACTGGTCCTAGTACTGACCCCTGTGGTGTGTGTACTCACCTAGTTATGGTTGCAGGGGTCGAGTCATAGCTCCTGGTCCCGCCTCTTCACTGGCCGCTACTGGGTCTCTCTCCCTTCGCCATGAGCCTTATCATACCTCTTCTTAAAGCTATGAATGGATCCTGCCTCCACTACATCGCTTCCCAAGCTATTCCACTTCCTGACCACTCTATGACTGTAGAAATACTTCTTAACATCCCTGTGATTCATCTGAGTCTTCAACTTCCAGCTGTGCCCCCTTGTTGCTGTGTCCCATCTCTGGAACATTCTGTCTCTGTCCACCTTGTCAATTCCTCTCAGTATTTTATATGTCGTTATCATGTCCCCCCTTACTCTCCTGTCCTCCAATGTCGTCAGGTCGATTTCCCTTAACCTCTCCTCGTAGGACATACCCCTTAGCACCGGGACTATTCGTGTTGCAAAGCTTTGCACTTTCTCTAGATTCTTTATGTGATTGGCTAGTTGTGAGTTCCAAACTGGTGCTGCGTACTCCAGTATGGGCCTAACGTACACAGTGTACAGGGTCCTGAACGATTCCTTATAAAGATGTCGAAATGCTGTTCTTAGGTTTGCTATGCGCCCGTATGCTGCAGCAGTTATTTGGTTGATGTGTGCCTCAGGAGATGTGCCTGATGTGCCTTGGGTGAGGTTTGTAATCTCTGGCCCCCTAGACTGTACTCCGTCTGCGGTCTTCTTTGCCCTTCCCCAATGTGTGTGTATGTATGTGTGTGTGTGTGTGTGTATGTGTGTGTGTGTGTGAATGTGTATGTGTGTATTTATCCATCCGTTCCACTTCACAGCTGCGTGACCTGGAATTATTTTCTTTGTGTTCTCTAAGTGCGTTGGCTTGTAGATCTGTAAGTACAGGTGTAACAGCACAGCAGCTGTAAGTACGGGTGTAAACACGCATGGGCGAAACGTCGTCTCCTGTCTTGCATGTTTCTCGTAGGATTTTTTGATTGGTGCATTCACTGTGAAGCTGTTATTTGATTGGTGCGTTCACTGTGAAGCTGTTATTTGATTGGTGCGTTCACTGTGAAGCTGTTATTTGATTGGTGCGTTCACTGGACAGCTGGTTCTCTGAAGGTGGGGTGAAGGAATGAGTGAAGGAAGCAAAGGAGAGGATGATGGAAGGGTGATGAAGTAAGGAAGGAAGGAATGGGAAGAAAAGGAGGAAGGGAATAGGATAAATGAAGCAAATGAAAGGGGATGGGGAAGATGAGGCTGGAAAGGAGTGATGCAAGAGAAAGGAAGGAAGGAAGAAGCATAGGAATAGATGAACGTGATGCCTCTCGATATTTCCTGCGTAAAGTGGCACCCAAGAGTGCTAGTGGATGGAGGTGGCATCTTGAGACATCTATTAATAATAATAATAATAATATTATTATTATTATTATTATTATTATTATTATTATTATTATTATTATTAATATACTATTATTTTTATTGCTACTACTGTTGTATATTATTATTGCTGTTGTGTCAGTTGTCAGTATTGTTTATTATTATTATTATTATTATTATTATTATTATTATTATTATTATTATTATTATTATTATTGTGTTATTATTGTTGTTTGTTATTATTACTGTTGTTATGTTTATCATTAATTAGTATTAAGTCATGTTAACGTTGGGAAGCGCTAGACCCGTATATTTCATGCAGACAAAAGCAGACGAGGAAACTAGTGTTGACGCAGGTGATGACGCACGTTGCGCCTTTCCCGGGCTGTAAGTGCGTCAATAACGCAAAAAGTACTTGAGAAAGAGTACATGTTTACCTTGAGAGATACAAAGATAATAAAGGAACATCTTCTTTTTCTTCCTCTTCCTTTTCTTTTTTTCCGTCCTCTTCTCCTCCTCCTCCTTCTTCTTCTTGTTCTATTTCTTTATCTTCCTCTTCTCCTCCTCGTCCTCCTTTTTCTTCGTCCTCTTCTTTTTCTTCCTATTCAGTTTTTTTCTTTTTCTTCCTCTTATAATATCATTATTATAACCGACAAAGCTTCATATTGTGACAACGTTTCTCTTCACGCTGGGTGAAACGTTCACACAATAAATACACCAGCTATGAATACACCAGCTATGCATACGCCATCTATGTATACGGCATCTGTGTATACACCAGTTATACGTACACCAGCTATACATACACCAGCTGTACGTACACCAACTATATATACACCAGCTATACATACATCAGCTATATATACATCAGCTGTACATACACCAACTATACATACATCAGCTATACATACATCAGCTGTACATACACCAACTATACATACACCGGCTGTACATACACCAGCTATATATACACCAGCTATACATACACCAGCTCTACATACACTATCTGTACACACACCAACTATACATACACCAGCTATACATACACCAGCTATACATACACCAACTGTACATATACCAGCTATACATACACCAGCTGTGCATACACCAGCTGTGCATACACCAGCTGTACATACACCAGCTGTACATACACCAGCTGTACATACACCAGCTATACATACACCAGCTATACATACACCATCTGTACATGCACCAGCTGTACATACACCAGCTATACATACACCAGCTATGTATCTTACTCTCATGTCATGTGTGAAATGTGTTAACGTCAGTTTTTTTTTCCCTTTGGTAGGTGAGTGTTCGCTGTGTTTACGTTTCGCCCGTGACGCTGGAAGCTGCGTTTGGAAACTGTGCTAATGGAGCTCTTTACGGTAAGTATATTATAACAGATTAGAGTAGATGAAAATACGTTGATAAAGCTCTACCACAGAGCCGGATCTTCCACTGAAAGCCCTACCACAGACCCAGATCTTCCACTGAAAGCTCTACCACAGAGCCAGACGTTGTTCCACTGAAAGCCCTACCACAGACCCAGATCTTCCACTGAAAGCTCTACCACAGAGCCAGACGTTGTTCCGCTGAAAGCTCTACCACAGAGCCGGATCTTCCGCTGAAAGCTCTACCACAGAGCCAGACGTTGTTCCACTGAAAGCCCTACCACAGAGCCAGATCTTCCACTGAAAGCTCTACCACAGAGCCAGACGTTGTTCCGCTGAAAGCTCTACCACAGAGCCGGATCTTCCGCTGAAAGCTCTACCACAGAGCCGGATCTTCCGCTGAAAGCTCTACCACAGAGCCAGATCTTCCACTGAAAGTTCTACCACAGATCCAGACGTTGTTCCGCTGAAAGCTCTACCACAGAGCCGGATCTTCCGCTGAAAGCTCTACCACAGAGCCGGATCTTCCGCTGAAAGCTCTACCACAGAGCCAGATCTTCCACTGAAAGTTCTACCACAGAGCCAGACGTTGTTCCGCTGAAAGCTCTACCACAGAGCCGGATCTTCCGCTGAAAGCTCTACCACAGAGCCAGACGTTGTTCCACTGAAATCAATGGCTCATTAATGTAGGTTAATAGTTTAATATTTGTCATTCTCAGCATTATGTTCATGGGGAAATGCTAAACCCGTAGGGGGTCACACATCGCTTGGAGAATCTGCGGCAGTCAGGTTTAATCAAAGGATGAGGAGGCCAGCCACAGTTTCCTTGGATCAAGAGCTTTTCACCGGCATCAATGTTTGTTGTGTGTAGTTGAGCCCTTGGCTGTTGTCAGTCTCTCTCTCACTCTCTCTCTCACTCTCTCTCACTCTCTCTCTGTCTTACACAGGTGATCACTCACCTGTGTATGGCAGGTGCATTACACCTGTGGAGGGGTTCAGAGCCGTGATGGTGGGCATGCAACGTTGCACATGTGGAGCGAACCTCTCCCTTTGCCACCCTCAACTCCTGCCTCTATCACCCCCAACTCCTGCCTCTACCACCCTCAACTCCTGCCTCTTCCACCTTCAACTCCTGCCTCTACCACCCCTAACTCCTGCCTCTACCACCCTCAACTCCTGCCTCTACCACAATCAACCCCTGCCTCTACCACCCCCCACTCCTGCCTCTAAAACCCCGAACTTCTGCCTCTACCACCCCAACTCCTGCCTCTACCACAATCAACTGCCTCTACCACCCCCAACTCCTGTCTCTACCACCCTCAACTCCTGCCTCTACAACCCCAACTCCTGCCTCTACCACCCTCAACTCCTGCCTCTACCACCCCTAACTCCTGCCTCTACCACCAATAACTCCTGCCTCTACCACCCCCAACTTCTGCCTCTACCATCCCTAACTCCTCCCTCTACCACCCTCAACTCCTCCCTCTACCACCCCCAACTCCTGCCTCTACCACCCCAACTCCTGCCTCTACCACAATCAAATCCTGCTTCTACCACCCCGAACTTCTGCCTCTGCCACCCCCAACTCCTGCCTCTACCATCCCTAACTCCTGCCTCTACCACCCTCAACTCCTCCCTCTACTACCCCCAACTCCTGCCTCTACCACCACAACTCCTGCCTCTACCACCCCCAACTCCTGCCTCTACCACCCCAACTCCTGCCTCTAACACCACAACTCCTGCCTCTACCACCCCAACTCCTGCCTCTACCACCCCAACTCCTGCCTCTACCACCCCAACTCCTGCCTCTACCACCACAACTCCTGCCTCTACCACCCCCAATTCCTGCCTCTACCACCCCAACTCCTGCATCTACCACCCCAACTCCTGCCTCTACAACCCCAACTCCTGCTTCTACCACCCCATATCCTGCCTCTACCACCCCAACTCCTGCCTCTACCACCCCAACTCCTGCCTCTACCACCACAACTCCTGCCTCTACCACCCCAAGTCCTGCCTCTACCACCCCAACTCCTGCCTCTACCACCCCAACTCCTGCTTCTACCACCCCATCTCCTGCCTCTACCACCCCAACTCCTGCCTCTACCACCCCAACTCCTGCCTCTACCACCACAACTGTTTCTACCATCCCAACTCCTGCCTCTACCACCCCAACTCCTGCCTCTACCACCCAAACTCCTGCCTCTACCACCCCAACTCCTGCTTCTACCATCCCATCTCCTGCCTCTACCACCCCAACTCCTGCCTCTACCACCCCAACTCCTGCCTCTACCACCCCAACTCCTGCCTCTACCACCCCCAACTCCTGCCTCTACCACCCCAACTCCTCCTGCCCCTGACACTAATGATCTTCCAAACACTTCCTGGAGTCTCACCTCAATCATAATGAGACAGAAAGACACTATAAAGTTATCTTTAAAGTTGTATATGAATAAGACATATGTGCACCAGTTGGGTATCTTTATTACCTAAAAGTTTCGCCTACACAGTAGACTTCTTCAACCGAATTTAAGGATGACAAAACATAGAGACAGTAGAAGTGGTCACCTCTGTATTTGACTGAAGAAACCTACTGTGTGAGCGAAACGTTTCCGTAATAACAGTACATAATTGTTGCACATGTATCTTACTCGTCTACTTGTCGCTATTGTATATTATCATTATTATTATTATTATTATTATTATTATTATTATTATTATGAAATTAAACTTGAATTTACTTTATTTTACTTGCAGAGTCACTTATTAAAAGTAGGTTCTGAACCCTTGATCACCACTGCTAGTATGGATCAAGGTTCTGAACCCTTGATCACCACTGCTAGTATGGATCAAGGTTCTGAACCCTTGATCACCACTGCTAGTATGGATCAAGGTTCTGAACCCTTGATCACCACTAGTATGGATCAAGGTCGTGTCTCACTGAACACACAACGTGTGTAGTAACTGCAAAGTTCACACTTGCACATGCAGTTAAAAATCATAATGCATTATTTAATATATTATTATATGCAAGACAAGCCACGGGGGACTTGGATAGTTGAGATCGCCTGTCTGCGATTGTTTGCATATTATTATATTTTCTAAATGTTCATCTACTTCAAAGACATTAGCAATGAAACGAGAGAAATTAATAGCTGGGTCTTCTCAGTATATATATATATACTATATATATATATATATATATATATATATATATATATATATATATATATATATATATATATATATATATATATATATATATATATACACTGGGTTGGGATCCGGACCGTAGTCTCTACATACCAGGCCCAACACCACAACCACGGAGCTTACAATAGGATGATTTTACAGCCATCACTACTATGCCGTTTTGGTATCAGCGGCACTAGCTGTGACTCTCCTGTCTGATCCCACAGCCTCAGAAGCTTAAACGGTGAGTCTGTCCTCAAGCTCATTGAAGCTAGATAGTCTATAAACCCGGAGTAAGTGGTTACGTTACGACTTATCTTGGTTTCTGTGACCACAATACTTTAGAGAACGAGGTGCGCGCAAAGGTAGGGTAGTGACAAGTAGCCCGGAGATTGGTTAGTAGTGAACTGTGGTGCAACTGATTAGCGGATCGTGTTGTAACTCACCTTCTCACAGGTATTTATAAACATCTTGACCAATACCAACTTTCACTGTGCTGATGTGTTTCTTCTAGCTCGCCCCTCCTTCCTAGTTATTTACCTCTCGTAACCAGGGAGAAGACATCGCTTGAGTGTCCTGCCAGACCTGTGATGTTCTCAGCTAGTGTGAAGAGAGGCGAACTAGTTGCAACGTTTTCCTGTTGCAACAGTGCGCCTTCATCAAGTCATGTCTATCGAGTCATAACTTGATGAAGCACTACGTAGAGCGAAGAATGACTTTAAGAAAGCTCTGCCCAGAGCGATATACGACTTGATAAAGCTCTGAAGAGCGATATATTTGATAAGGGTCAGTTAAGAGCGAAATATGACCCGATAAAGCTCTATAAAGAGCGATATATGACTTGATAAAACTCAGTTTAGAGCGAAATATACCTGATAAAGTTCTGTAAAGAGAGATGTATAATTTGATAAAGCTCATTTAAGAGCGTAATATGAATTGATAAAGCTCTGTACAGAGGGAAAAATTCCTTGAAAGAATTCTACACACACGGAAATATGACTTTATAAAGCTTTACACAGAGCGAAATATAACTTGTCAAATCTCTACACAGAGCGAAAGATAAATTGATAAAGCTCTGTACACAGAGCGAAACATGACTTGAAAAAGCTCTACACAGGCGAAACGTAACTTTAAAAAGCTCTTCACAGAGCTAAACATGTCTTGAAAAAAGCTCTACACAAAGCGAAACATAGCCTGGTTGAGCTCTCCACATAGCGAAACGTTGATCCCACGAAAGCTTGTTTTGTGTCTTGTTTGTCTTCAATCTCCCACGAAACGATTCAAACATCGCAGATAAACTCAGAAAAAAAAAACATACAATTTTTTTTAAGACTTCCTCGACAGTGTGTATATACGTTGCAGCTCCTGAATTTTGCAACAATATCTTGCAGTAACTGGACGTTGCAGCACTCACACAAATCAATTATGACACGAAGCGTAATCGAAACTTTCCTCCGGCAAGTTAATTGCTGGAGAATTGGATGTGTACCGCCGTGTGTACGTGTCTTCACCCACTGCCATCTGTACACACCATGTCGCCATGGGAGTATTAGGTAACATGTACGTTTACCAGAAAGTGTACACGTGTGTGTTGGAAAACGTATATATGACAGCGTCCTTGTGTGTGTGTGTGTGTGTGTGTTGTGTTTAAGACGAAGTTAGTAATGTCTTGGATACGTAAGATTAAGAGTAACTGTAGTTAGTATTACGGGGCACGAAATGTGGAAGACACAGGTCACTAGTCAATGATGGACGGCCATGGGAGTAAAAATACATTGGGATGCTGTATGTCTTGACCTCACAAGGAGACCCTCTTCTGAGTAATGAGTGTTTGAGTTCCACTTGTATGCGATAACTATTGACAATGATAACTTTATTTCCATAAAGTGCAGTACGGTATATAGTCAATATAACTCAGCTGACATATATAGACTGCTTTATAGAAAGTTCCTTGTTACACAGAGCATAGTTTGGAAGTTTTAAAATGAACTTATAACTCCTGAGCAGTTATTTAATGAGGATAATTTACTAGAATGCTGTTTACACTCTGACTTTCTGTGTCACAGTTTGGCTTCTGAGTTTTGACATTCAGTCTCATGTAACACTCTGGTCTGACATTTGCCGTGGTGAAGAAGGTGAACTTTTTGTTAGTTATTATATTTCCGACTATGAATAATCAATACCAGTGTAATAAATACTTGATGATGATAGGTAATGATCAGTACCAGTGTAATTAACACTTGTTGATGATAGGTAATGATCAGTACCAGTGTAATTAACACTTGTTGATGATAGGTAATATAAATTCCAGCGTAATGAACACTTATTGATGTTGGGTATTAACCAACATAGAGACAGAAACACGGAAAATAAAGTTGGTCTGTATATCTCGATCTTCAACTAGAGTCCTCTTCAGCAGATACCTTCTGAAGAGGTCTCCGGTTGATGGTCGAAATATGCAGAAAACTTTTATTTACCGTGTGTCTGTTGGTTATTACTTAGCGATAGCACTGTAGGCCTCTGTAATTCCACAAGTCATCAAAACTGTATTTCTAAGAAAAAAAAATCTTTCCCCAAATCTCAGCTTCGTAAAAATCATTGATTTTTCGGCAATGTTTTTTATTATTTTTTTTCGGTAACAGGTGCGTTTAAACGTACACTACTAGTCGCTTGGTGTTACGCTGCTCGAGGATAGGTACAAGACTAGGCTGTACCAGTTGGGTACATCCCGAGGGATACTCTGGCCTACTCACGGCAGGTCCGCCTCTCCAACCTTTTGAAAACCAGTTTGAAAATACATGTTACCTTCTACTGCTTCTTTGATAATCTACAACCATCAACTTCCATCATCTACAACCATCCACTACATCAACTTCCATCATCTACAACCATCCACTACATCAACTTCCATCATCTACAACCATCCACTACATCAACTTAACTAGACGCGCCGGGGCTTTTTTTTTGCTAGAAATGTGTCATAACATTTTATTTATCTGCCATTTAAGTGATATTTCCATGACATTTGAAGCCTTTGCCTTTTTCAGACATTTCTGCTGCTATTTCTAGGTATAATTAACATGGATATTGATATCAGGTACCAACAGCCTGCCTGATCAAACACTGGTCCGCGATTGGTGGAGGTAGGACCGAGCCCCTCAATCACTCCTTGAGGTGCATGATCCATTCGGGTTTAGCGCTTCCCCATGAATGAAATAAAAAGACGCGTTTGGAAAAAGGGTTTTTACTGGGACAATGTTTCTGTTAAAATGTTTATACGGAGTATGTATATATATATATATATATATATATATATATATATATATATATATATATATATATATATATATAAACATACATATACATACATGTATACTGCAGGAGGTACACTGAACTAATATTACGAAATGTTGTCTGGTTTCTGGACGGTATATTTGTCCTATTTTTGTCCGCCTTCACTGCTAAGAATGGCCCTGTTATATACCGTTCTCCGGTGGTTTGGCGTGTAGGTATTTTGTATATGAGGTGCCAAGAGAGGTACAGGCACGTGGCTGTCACTCGTGTCTGCGAGCAGCATACCTCTAGCTGGAGTAGCTGGTGTTGATGTTGGGTCTCTCTCTCTCTCTCTCTCTCTCTCTCTCTCTCTCTCTCTCTCTCTCTCTCTCTCTCTCTCTCTCTCTCTCTCTCTCTCTCTCTCTCTCTCTATCTATCTAGTCCTCTGGCTGATGTGTGAGCAGTTTCGGTCTAGTTTCTGCTTTTAAGCTGATTTTCTGGCGTTCATTAAGTATTAAGACTAACTTTGATGTGTGTACAACCATGGTGGTTGAGTCTTATGTATTTAGCTTAGAAAGAATCTTTCTTGATGTTGTTAGAAAGTGTGGTGGTGTACTCTGCCAGGTGGTGGTAGTCTTGATGGAGCAAGGCGGGGATCAAATTATGAGAGACATCTTTTGTAGGACCAGTCCAGTGCTACCCTGAAGAATGGTCCAAGTCGGACCGAAACGTCGTCTTAAGTTTCGTTCTCCTATGTGTGGATTGTTTATTTGTTGTTCCAGTCACGGTATTGTGACTTTTTGTTCTCAATGTTAAGTAAGCTTTCATTAATGCTGGCCTACTCTCTTCACCCTTCTCTGTCTCCTATTCCCCTTCCTCCTCGTTTTCCCCTCCATTTTTTCCACTCTTTCCACTCTCTCTCTTTCCCACCTTCAGCTGTCCAACTTTTCTTTCTCTCCCACGAAATAAAAGTGACATATTTCCTGTCTCTTGTCTATTATCTGCTCGTGATTGACATTTTGCATTGTGTAATACTTCTGCATCACCTTCACCAGCTGTACTTTTTGTCATGCATTGTTTCTCCAGAGGAAGGCTCGGTGGGCAGGGGAGGACCAGGGAGAAGAAAGGAGTGTAGAGGGCATGGCTCGGATGGCAGGGGATGGATAGGGAGGGACGGAGGCGAAGTAGAGCTCTGGAAAAATAACAGATGAAGCCAGTGCTTGATCATTTACTGGCAGCAGCACTACGGACAGTGCTACGGACAGTGCTACGGACAGCGCTGGGGGCAGCATCCGCATGAATCAGAAATGAAGCAACTTGACCGCACTGGGCGGGGATGCCTGGCAAGTTGCTCCACCTCTCCTTGGCATTCAAGCCTTGTGTGCGTTCTTCTCGATTTGAATCATCGTTGATTTGTGCTCTGCGAGGGTCGAATCTCAGCTGACCTCGCCTTTTAAGCTACACTCGAACGGCATTACTCATTTCTGGCCTTAACGTAACCATTCTTCCAACTGTGCATTGCTTGCCTCCAGTAACTTCCTCATCCTGAATAAATACTTCCTAACGACTCTATGGGTCGTCTGTTTCTCAGTTCTCACCTGTTTGAAAAATATCGAAATGTTTCGCCTACAGAATAGGCTTCTTCAGTCGAGTACTGTGGAGTTTGTAGAAGCAGTAGAGATGTGGAGACGATGTAATCAATCCATCACCCTTAAAGATGTAGTTTTGAGGTGGTCAGTCCCTCACCCCGGAGAAGAGTTTTGTTCCATGGCCTGGAACATTGTTCCAGGAACGATATCGTTCCAGACCATGGAGCTGAACTGTTCTCCAGGATCAGGGACTGACAACCTCATATACTTTTTCTCCAAGGTTGATTCACTGATTACATCATTTATATTTCATTTCTACTTCTCCCGTTGTATTTGACAGAAGAAACCTACTGTTTGGCGAAACGTTTCATCAATAAAGATACCCAAGTGTTGTACAAGTGTCTTAATTTTCAATTTGTCGGTATTTTCTAGAATTTTTAAACATAAAATAATGTATCGCCAAGTGTCTTAAAAATAACACACACAGTATGCGATTTATGGCCTTTTATTAAGAAGACGTTTCATGCACCAGGACAAAACGTCTTCTCAATAAACGCTGTTAACCGCATACCGCAGGGGAAATATACGACAGCTAATAGTTTAAGCTGTAATAGCATTTACCGCCAGTATTTTTAATGCGACTGATAAAACGCACTCGTCATATACTGACGTCACGTTTAGCGGGCAAACAAAACGCGTACTGCTAGCAACTGGTCCACATAACTGTTTATTAGATATTAATTAAAAATACGTCTTTGCAGTGTTTTTGTTGGGCGTGGGAATGTAATGAGATCCCGAGAGGTAGACTGGACAACACTGAGTCAGACAGGAAGACACAAACAGAGGTAATGGGAGAGAGAGAGAGAGATAGCAGTGGAACCTACCGTCAAGGTCTGTGTAAGTTGTATCATGTGCTTGTAGAAATAAAGATTATTATTATTATTATTATTAATTAGTGCTCATTATTATTATTATTATTATTTTTAATTAGTGTTAATGATTATTATTATTGTTGTTATTATTATAATTACTGAAAACGGTTAAATATTAATGTTTAACCAGAACTACACTGTGTAACCTGTGAGGGTTTAGCGGATTTTTAATTTAATAATAATAATAATAATAATAATAATAATAATAATAATAATATTATTATTATTATTATTATTATTATTGTTAACAAGTAATAGTAATGCACTTTAGCTACCGGTATGCATGTAATAGCTTCTGCCTTGAACTATTATGGAATCGGCGGCAGCACTCTAAAACATAAGACTGACTCACGTAAACCTGCGTTTTGAAGTAAAAATATCTCCCCCTCCCTTCCTTCCTTCTTTCCTTCCTTCCTCCCTTCTTTCCTTCCTTCCCCTTCTTCCTTCTTCTTTCCTTCCTTCCTCCTTCTCCCCTTCTCTTCCTTCCTCCTTCTTCCTTTCTTTCTTCCTTCCTTTTCCTTCCTTCTCTTTTTCCTTCCTTCTTTCCTCTTCTTTCCTTCCTTCCTCTTCCTTCCTTCTTTCCTTCCTTCTCCTTCCTCCTTCTTTCCTTCCTTCCTTCCTTCTTTCCTCCCTTCTTCCTTCCTTCTTTCCTTCCTTCCTCCTTTCCTTCCTTCCTCCCTTCTTTCCTTCCTTCTTTCCTCCCTTCTTTCCTTCCTTCTTTCCTTCCTTCCTTCTTTCCTTCCTTCTTTCCTCCTCTTCCTTTCCTTCCTTCCTTCCTTCTTTCCTCCCTTCTTTCCTTCCTTCTTTCTTTCCTTCTTTCCTTCCTTCCTCCCTTCTTTCCTTCCTTCTTTCCTTCCTTCCTCCCTTTCCTTCCTTTCTCCCTTCTTTCCTTCCTTCCGTCTTTCCTTCCTTCCTTCTTTCCTCCCTTCCTTTTCCTTCTTTCCTTCCTTCTTTCCTCCCTTTTCCTTCCTTCTTTCCTTCTTCTTTCCTCCCTTCTTTCCTTCCTTCTTTCCTTCCTTCCTCCCTTTCCTTCCTTTCTCCCTTCTTTCCTTCCTTCCGTCTTTCCTTCCTTCCTTCTTTCCTCCCTTCCTTCCTTCTTTCCTTACTTCTTTCCTCCCTTCCTTCCTTCTTTCCTTACTTCTTTCCTCCCTTCTTTTCCTTCTCGTCTACAACCTGGCTGGCATTTCACCGAAGTTAAGAGAAAACCCTTTTGTCGACATTCCGACCATTTGCCGACGTTTCGATCCGACCTGGACCATTGCCAGAGCACAACTGGGGGGATTTTGGGTGGGGAATTGTTCCAGCAATGGTATTATGACTTTTTTTTCTGTTCCATCTGGCATATCATCGGGTAAGCCGGGTTTCTACATTTTATTCGGACAGTTTAACTTACAAAAGCTGCTCTTGTTTCACAGCCTACAAATACTCTTTGTGTCGTTGTTGTTCTTGTGCCCCACGCGACTACAGAGCTGAAGGCTGTGTTGTGTGCTGAGGTCAGTACATAGTTGCTGTCACTGCTAGTGTTGTGTGCTGAGGTCAGTACATAGTTGCTGTCAGTCACTGCTAGTGTTGTGTGCTGAGGTCAGTACATAGTTGCTGTCAGTCACTGCTAAGGTCAAAGTTGTGTAGATGAGGTTTGTAGTCAGTACATAGTTGCTGTCAGTCACTGCTAGTGTTGTGTGCTGAGGTCAGTACATAGTTGCTGTCAGTCACTGCTAGTGTTGTGTGCTGAGGTCAGTATATAGTTGCTGTCAGTCACTGCTAGTGTTGTGTGCTGAGGTCAGTACATAGTTGCTGTCAGTCACTGCTAGTGTTGTGTGCTGAGGTCAGTATATAGTTGCTGTCAGTCACTGCTAGTGTTGTGTGCTGAGGTCAGTACATAGTTGCTGTCAGTCACTGCTAGTGTTGTGTGCTGAGGTCAGTACATAGTTGCTGTCAGTCACTGCTAGTGTTGTGTGCTGAGGTCAGTACATAGTTGCTGTCAGTCACTGCTAGTGTTGTGTGCTGAGGTCAGTATATAGTTGCTGTCAGTCACTGCTAGTGTTGTGTGCTGAGGTCAGTACATAGTTGCTGTCAGTCACTGCTAGTGTTGTGTGCTGAGGTCAGTACATAGTTGCTGTCAGTCACTGCTAGTGTTGTGTGCTGAGGTCAGTACATAGTTGCTGTCAGTCACTGCTAGTGTTGTGTGCTGAGGTCAGTATATAGTTGCTGTCAGTCACTGCAAGTGTTGTGTGGTGAGGTCAGTATATAGTTGCTGTCAGTCACTGCTAGTGTTGTGTGCTGAGGTCAGTACATAGTTGCTGTCAGTCACTGCAAGTGTTGTGTGCTGAGGTCAGTACATAGTTGCTGTCAGTCACTGGTAGTGTTGTGTGCTGAGGTCAGTACATAGTTGCTGTCAGTCACTGCAAGTGTTGTGTGCTGAGGTCAGTACATAGTTGTTGTCAGTCACTGCTAGTGTTGTGTGCTGAGGTCAGTACATAGTTGCTGTCAGTCACTGGTAGTTAAGGATCCTGTCTCCACTTTCACCTTTTTCTAACCTTACCTTGACAGATCAGAGGAACTGCTTGCGGTCGGTTCTTAATACTGTGTGAGGTTCTCTTCGTCTGCCAGGAACACACAGTGTGCGGTTTGTGGCACATCTCGCTGTCAGTGTTTTTTTCTCCACCAGGAATTTGGATCATTTGTTGTGAATTGAAAAAATAATAATGAATTGATGACTCTTCCCGGTGGGCGAAACGTCTGCTCGACACATTGTCATTCAGCCACATCATATTGTGTGTCATTCACGTGGTTTGCCATTAAAACATTTCATTAACATTCCCTATTACCATATTTTTTCTTTATATTTTTTTCTGTTACATGAGTTGATATTACTTTTATGGGTGTTCTACCTTATGATCCTCTCTCTCTCTCTCTCTCTCTCTCTCTCTCTCTCTCTCTCTCTCTCTCTCTCTCTCTCTCTCTCTCTCCTCTTCTCTCCTCTCTCTCCCTCTCTCTCTCTCCTCTCTCTCTCTCCTCTCTCTCTCTCCTCTCTCTCTCTCTCTCTCTCTCTCTCTCTCTCTCTCTCTCTCTCTCTCTCTCTCTCTCTCTCTCTCTCTCTCTCCTCTCTCTCTCCTCCCTCTCTCTCTGTCTATCTATCTCTGGGATATAATTTCTAAACCTTGGGTTACTTTTTAGTAATTTCAGAGAACAGTGATAGCTGTGTGTGTACTCACCTATTTGTGGTTGCAGGGGTCGAGTCATAGCTCCTGGCCCCTCGTGTGTGTGTGTGTGCGATGTTATGCATATTATATACCATGGTTGTTCTACATAACAGATAGAAAGTATGTCGCCTCTGCCGTTGTTGCCTCCTCCCTCCCGGGATGGTGGTGGTGGTGATGGTGGTGGTGTTGCTGGTAGTGATGGTGTGGTAGTGATGGTGGTGGTGTTGCTGGTAGTGATGGTGTGGTAGTGATGGTGGTGGTGTTGCTGGTAGTGATGGTGTGGTAGTGATGGTGGTGGTGGTGATGGTGGTGGTAGTGGTGATGATGGTGGTAGTGATGGTGGTGGCGATGGTGGCGGCGATGGTGGTGATGGTGACGGTGGTAGTGTTGGTGATGATGGGGACGATAGTGGTGGTGGAGGTGATGATGGATCGGGGTGGTGGTAGTGGGGGTGTTGAGGGGCGGGGTCATTGGAGTGGTTAACAGTGTGAGACACTGGGTGATTGGAGTGGTGTGAGCCAGACACTGGGTGATTGGAGTGGTGTCAGCCAGACACTGGGTGATTGGAGTGGTGTGAGCCAGACACTGGGTGATTGGAGTGGTGTCAGCCAGACACTGGGTGATTGGAGTGGTGAGCCAGACACTGGGTGATTGGAGTGGAATGAGCCAGACAGTGGGTGATTGGAGTGGTGTGAGTCAGAAACTGGGTGATTAGAGTGGAGTGAGCCAGACACTTGGTGATTGGAGTGGTGTAAGCCAGACACTGGGTGATTGAAGTGGAGTGGAATGAGCCAGACAGTGGGTGATTGGAGTGGAGTGAGCCAGACACTGGGTGATTGGCGTGATGTGAGCCAGACACTGGGTGAGAGATCGTGGGGAAAGTAAGGTGACCCAGACCTGGCAGTGATGACCACACCTGTCCGACCACACCACCTTGCTGCTGCTGTTGTTATTGCTACTGCTTTGCTGCTTTTGTTGTTGTTGTTGCTTCTGCTGCTGCTGTTGTTATTGCTACTGCTTTGCTGCTTTTGTTGTTGTTGTTGCTTCTGCTGCTGCTGTTGTTATTGCTACTGCTTTGCTGCTTTTGTTGTTGTTGCTGCTACTGTTGCTGTTGCGTTGCTGCTTTTGTTGTTGATATTGTTGCTACTGTTGTTCTTGTTGTTGCTACTGCTGCTGATGCTGCTACTGCTGCTGATGCTGCTACTACTACTACTATTATTACTACTACAACTACTGCTATTACTGCAGCTATTACCACTACAGTTACAACAATTTCCCTACACTGTTAAAAATATGTTTCTTTAAAGGTGACTTTTTCTCTGTAATACAGACATGTATATCTCTATGCATGTGTAGCTACCTATGTATGACTGAGTGTATGGCTAGGCATATATACTTTGATACATACAATTTAGGGATAAAAATTAATTTGGAAGGTTTGAAAGATTGGGAAGTTGTGGAAGGGGTGAGAAACAGGGGTGGTGGGGTGAGAAACAGGGGTGGTGGGGTCAGAAACAGGGGTGGTGGGGTGAGAAACAGTGGTGGTGGGGTCAGAAACAGTGGTGGTGGGGTCAGAAACAGTGGTGGTTAGGTCAGAAACAGTGGTGATGGTGGCGTCAGAAACAGTGGTGGTGGTGGCGTCAGAAACAGTGGTGGTGGTGGGGTCAGAAACAGTGGTGGTGGGGTCAGAAACAGTGGTGGTGGAGTCAGAAACAGTGGTGGTGGCGTCAGAAACAGTGGTGGTGGTGAGGTCAGAAACAGTGGTGGTGGTGGCGTCAGAAACAGTGGTGGTGGTGGGGTCAGAAACAGTGGTGGTGGGGTCAGAAACAGTGGTGGTGGTGGCGTCAGAAACAGTGGTGGTGGTGGGGTCAGAAACAGTGGTGGTGGGGTTAAGTGGACACTGAATTAATAGTGAAATTCAAGGAGGTGGAGGGTCGCTTAACTTAAAACTGGAATTTGAAGTCTTTTTTAAAAGACAGAAATTTGACCTTTCAAGTCTCCCAAAGTGTACGCAGATTGTGTACTTACCTAGTGATTACATGGAGGGGGGGGTTGAGCTCCAGCTCCTGTCTTCGCATACGACTACTTTCGCTAGTTTGCTCCCTCGTGAGGCCTGTCTTACCTACCATTAATAATAATATTAATAATAATAATCTTTAGTTCTACAAGTACATGATACAACTTATACAGACCTAGCTGACATCAGTGACATAATATATAGAAAGCCCCTTGCATTTCGGGCAACTTAGGGTAATCTTGTCCCCCAGGATGCGATCCACACCAGTCGGCACACCAGGTACCTACTTGCTGCTAGGCCATATCAGATATTCGGAATATTCTTGTATTTTATCTGCATTTTTCCTCCTGGTTTTGTTTTCTCTTAGATATGCATGTCTACGTTGCAACTTGCAGCGTGAACAAACTAACTGATGTTGTAGTGGCCAGGCCTAGGCTTGGTTACAAGTACTTCTGGCATTTAGGCAGACGCTCCGATGATGATCAAACTAAATGCAAAATGTGGTCAGGTCTGTGATCACTATCTTGAACACTGTGCTTCATTGTCCACTTATTGAGGAATATAACGATAAACTGTATAATAACTTACGTGATATGTCAAGGTATTTTATTAATGAAAATAAGATACCAGACATATTCAAACAAATATCCTAAGCTTTTTTTTTTAACAAATAATTCAATTATTGATGTAAATCCTGAAGTACTCCTGTTAATCTTTTGGGGCCTAGTTTCTAGGCCTTTTGTGTATCCATATCCTCTTGCCTGCCATCCACACGATGGATATGGATAGCACAATAAAGCAGTCGCTTCGGCGGCAACATCTAAAAATCTGAATCTGAGAACATTAGGTTAAGTTATTTATTTCCTCATCCCCGGGACCATTTGTGGTGCGAATCTTTAGAGTTTCTAGAACTCCTTCGTTTCCTTGGTCAAGAAAGTGCTTCTTACTCTTTGGTAGGATTGACATGTGTCATGTATAAGGTCATCATCAAGGATTCCTTGTTAAGGTTCCCGAAAGACATTCTTTGATTTGCTTAATGTGTATGTGTCGCCGACGCTGTGTTTACGTCCTCCCACGGTGTGATGCACTACCTTTCCATCACTTACTTTTGTGTATGTCCCAGTTTGTACTCAGCTACGGGGATCGATCCGAAGCTCCTGGCTGTGCCTCTTAACTCAGTATTGCTGGCTCACTGCCTTCTAAACTCGTGTGTACTATCATATATTTTATTAAAGCTACATGTGAAGTCTGCCTCCAGCACTTCTTCATCCAGGTCATTCCACTTCCTGATCAGCCTGAGGCTGAAACAATGTCTTCTGACCTTTCTGTTACTCATGCTGTATGCTCTTAAGAAGTGCATGACATGTCTTTTGAATGATCGCAAACTGTTTGTTTATGAAATTCCGGGAAGTTAATTTTAGATTAACCAAATGAGCATTTGCTGCAGAGGTTATTGAGCTGACGTGCGTCTCTGGCTATATGCTGAGGTTATGTTGCTTGTGTCTGTACTCATTTTCCGGTTTTCTTTTCACGTTCTTAGTTTTCATCAGCTTGCATTTGCTCTGTGTGTGAGGAAGAGAGAGAGAGAGAGAGAGAGAGAGAGAGAGAGAGAGGGGGGGAGGGAGGTGCTGAAGGCTTCAGTGGAACAATATAAGGTCATAAAATTGACCTTTCTGAATCTTTTTTCGCCTTGCCTGCCTTGTTGAGTGCCCGGGCCTTGGTCAGCCTCGCCCTCCTTCACATTTTTGAAACCAGTTCCTCCCAGTTTTATTTGCATTACCTTAACATTTTACCATTTATCTCGAAGTTATTTCCTAATCGTGTTTTGTGTTCGGCAACTTGACATTATTGTTCATTTCTTCCATGGTACACATTTTATTAATTATTATGTACATATATTTCAGTTTATGATTATTTTGTGTTTGTTCCTTAAAATTAATAATATTATTGATTTTTATTTTTCTCAAGTGTTCTATCCTAATCTGTTATGAAATCAGTCTATTATTACTATTATTTAATTCACATATCAACGCTTCTCCATATATATATATATATATATATATATATATATATATATATATATATATATATATAAGAACTGCGGCTTGGCCAGGACTCGATCCTGGTTCCCATGCCCAACCCTGTGTGAAATGAACAAAGTATGCATCACCCTATCCACTGGACCACCATCCTTGGTACACCAAACAGGATGAGGTTGAAATTAGTTTCTGAGGCTCCACGACCAAGAATGTCCTTGCATCAGGATAACACTCAGCACTGCTGGGCCCCTGGCCTGGTGTTTAATGATGGTGGTTCAGTGGATAGTGATGCGTACTACTTTGTTTAGTTCACACGGGACTGGGCATGGGATCTAGTCCTGGTCAAGCCGCAGTTCTGTTAATAATTCAAAATAACTTGTTTCGTGATTTCATTGATATATATATATATATATATATATATATATATGTCGTGCCGAATAGGTAAAAGTTGCTATTTTGGCTTAAATAGCAACGCTCTTCTTGCCGAATAAGGCAAGCGAAAATTTGTGTATGCAATAATTTCGCAAAAATCATTCTGAACCTAACGAAAAAAAATATATTTCCTTGTGTTTGTTTATTATTAAATTATTGTAAACTTATCTAAAATATATTTAATTGGATTAGCTTAAATTGCGCTTGTTATAATAAGGTTAGATAAGTTTTTTCTAAGGTTCTTTTGGTATAAAATAATTAATTTTTACATTAACATAAATGAAAATAATATATCTTTAAACGTATAAGAATTTTTTTTAGAAAGGACTTAATTTTATATATATATATATATATATATATATATATATTTTATATATATATATATATATATATATATCTTCATTGGGTTATTTGTAAATTTATCTTTCGTTTTTGTTTATATTTTTTATTAACATTTGGTTCCCTCTAGCTTGTTCCTGTACATTTTTTCTTTGCTTATATTTTTGTGTCCTTGATGTTCTTTTTATGCGTCCTCTTTTTACTGTTCATTTTATGCGTCATGCTTCACTTTTTATTTGTTCTATTTTTGTTGCTCGTATTTTGTGTCCTGTTTCTGTTCCTCTTCTGTGTTCACCTCCCTCTTCCTCTCTCCTCACATGTTTATAATCTTGTTATCACTGTCGTGCTAACAAGTGCTTCTTGACGTACTGTTATCACTGTCGTGCTAACAAGTGCTACTTGACGTACTGTTATCACTGTCTTGCTAACAAGTGCTACTTGACGTACTGTTATCACTGTCGTGCTAACAAGTGCTTTTTGACGTACTGTTATCACTGTCGTGCTAACAAGTGCTTCTTGACGTACTGTTATCACTGTCGTGCTAACAAGTGCTTTTACGTACTGTTATCACTGTCGTGCTAACAAGTGCTTCTTGACGTACTGTTATCACTGTCGTGCTAACAAGTGCTTTTGACGTACTGTTATCACTGTCGTGCTAACAAGTGCTTTTGACGTACTGTTATCACTGTCGTGCTAACAAGTGCTTCTTGACGTACTGTTATCACTGTCGTGCTAACAAGTGCTTCTTGACGTACTGTTATCACTGTCGTGCTAACAAGTGCTTCTTGACGTACTGTTATCACTGTCGTGCTAACAAGTGCTTCTTGACGTACTGTTATCACTGTCGTGCTAACAAGTGCTTCTTCACGTACTGTTATCACTGCCGTGCTAACAATTGCTTCTTGACGTACTGTTATCACTGCCGTGCTAACAAGTGCTTTGACGTACTGTTATCACTGTCGTGCTAACAAGTGTTACTTGACGTACTGTTATCACTGTCGTGCTAACAAGTGCTTTTGACGTACTGTTATCACTGTCGTGCTAACAAGTGCTACTTGACGTACTGTTATCACTGTCGTGCTAACAAGTTCTACTTGACGTACTGTTATCACTGTCGTGCTAACAAGTGCTTTGACGTACTGTTATCACTGTCGTGCTAACAAGTGCTTCTTGACGTACTGTTATCACTGTCTGCTAACAAGTGCTTCTTCACGTACTGTTATCACTGTCTGCTAACAAGTGCTCTGACGTACTGTTATCACTGTCTGCTAACAAGTGCTTCTTCACGTACTGTTATCACTGTCGTGCTAACAAGTGCTACTTGACGTACTGTTATCACTGTCGTGCTAACAAGTGCTTCTTGACGTACTGTTATCACTGTCGTGCTAACAAGTGCTTCTTGACGTACTGTTATCACTGTCGTGCTAACAAGTGCTTCTTCACGTACTGTTATCACTGCCGTGCTAACAATTGCTTCTTGACGTACTGTTATCACTGCCGTGCTAACAAGTGCTTCTTGACGTACTGTTATCACTGTCGTGCTAACAAGTGTTACTTGACGTACTGTTATCACTGTCGTGCTAACAAGTGCTTCTTGACGTACTGTTATCACTGTCGTGCTAACAAGTGCTACTTGACGTACTGTTATCACTGTCGTGCTAACAAGTGCTACTTGACGTACTGTTATCACTGTCGTGCTAACAAGTGCTTCTTGACGTACTGTTATCACTGTCGTGCTAACAAGTGCTTCTTGACGTACTGTTATCACTGTCGTGCTAACAAGTGCTTCTACGTACTGTTATCACTGTCGTGCTAACAAGTGCTTCTTGACGTACTGTTATCACTGTCGTGCTAACAAGTGCTTCTTCACGTACTGTTATCACTGTCGTGCTAACAAGTGCTACTTGACGTACTGTTATCACTGTCGTGCTAACAAGTGCTTCTTGACGTACTGTTATCACTGTCGTGCTAACAAGTGCTACTTGACGTACTGTTATAGTTACGGGATTTCGAGGCATAATGTTAATTTAGAAACTTGCATCTCCTTACTGACTGTTTCTCACTCGTTGAATTATTGAAATAAACACCTGATAACAACAGGAAAATATGACTTTGTCTTCGTTAAGACATTTACAAACGCTGACTAGAGGACAACTTTGTTGCGTTCGGCACACAAACCCAAGGACCCGGGTTCTATCCCCGGGCTGGATAAGCCTTACCTGCAAGCCTCCTCCCACTTTGACTTTTTGGGTTATCCTGGGTTTTCTACACATATGCTGCTATGTATGATAATCTATGTAACTGGATTTGTGTATACCTGAATAAACTTACTTACTAGCAGTAAATAGGTACCTAGGACTTATTGCGGCCTGGGCTAGCATACTATGGTAGAGACGTGTCTTAAGTCAGTCAGTCACTCAGTGCTTTTGCATAATATTAAGCACCGATTAAGTAAACACTGTATATTACATAGGATAAATTAGAGACATTAATTATTATTGCACGACATTGTTGCATTTAATGAATGCATTCTTGCCCAGTTTCCTCACGTTCCCGGCAGCATTCACTTGCCCTCTCGGTACAAACACTGAGCAAGAGGTCAAGGTCAGGGCTGGGAAGGGTCACCAATAAGAGGCGAGAGGTCACAGTGGTGGGGGGGGGCAGGGTAAACATTTCAGTAAGACGCGCAAGTAGGTCACATAATGTCAGCTTCTGCTGGCTTGCTCTTTGACACTGACTTGCATAGTGATACGAGGGGTCAAGAGAGCAGTTACATGACTTAGCCAGGGTAATGAGATGGGATAAACACGTCAGGATCGTACTTTACTGTCTTATATTCAACAGGTGCTGTATGAATCCTTTGGATTTACCGCTTCCCCATGATGATGATGATGATGATAATAATAATAATAATAATAGTAATAATAAAATAATAATAATAATAATAATAATAATAATAATAATAATAAAATAAAATACTAATAATAATATTAATAATAATAATAATAAATAATAATAATACAATAATAATAATAATAAAATACTACTACTACTAAATAATAATAATAATGATAATAAAATACTACTACTACTACTACTACTGATAAATAATAATAATAATAATAATAATAATAATAATAATAATAATAATGAAGTAATTATTTTCCTTCCAGTTTGTGTTTTTCATCAATTTATTTTATTAGATTTTTGCACACAAGTACAGTCGCCTAACTCTCATTTTATTGAGGCTCTATATGATCCACAGGTTTTAGCACCTATAATTATATACAAAAATCGCCAGAGTTTTTCTACTCCCGGAGCCCGGCCATGGTCCAGGCTCGTCTGGTTCTTGTCTGGTCAATCAGACTGTTGCTGCTTCTGTTTTTTTTTCTTTGACATGCCTCCGTGTTGACCCACCTACGGTTGACCCACCTTCATGTTTGACAGTGGGTGATGAATCACCTTCATGTTTGACAGTGGGAGATGACCCACCTTCATGTTTGACAGTGGGTGATAACCCACCTTCATGTTTGACAGTGGGAGATGACCCACCTTCATGTTTGACAGTGGGAGATGACCCACCTTCATGTTTGACAGTGGGAGATGACCCACCTTCATGTTTGACAGTGGGTGATGACCCACCTTCATGTTTGACAGTGGGAGATGACCCACGCGCACGCACTATAGTTTTTATATTCTATATTCTTCCCTCCTCTTTCCACCCTCTCTTCCTTCCTTCCTCCCTTCCTTCCTTCCTTCCTCCCTGCCTTCCTTCCTTCCTTCCTTCCTCCCTCCCTTCCTTCCTTCCTCCCTCCCTGCCCTCCTTACTCCCTTTAAAAATTTATACATTCCTTCCATACCCTGACATAATTCTTGAAATTAAAAGGCCACAGCGTAATGTATGAGTGGTAGGGATCAAGAGCCCTTCCCCGGCATCAAGGTGATCCTCTACTTCAAGGACGAGTTTAACACAGAGGAGCACTTGGCATGGAAGGACATGCACTGATATCTACCTGGAGATTGTTTCGGGGGTCAACGCCCCCGCGGCCCTGTCTGAGACCAGGCCTCGTGGTGGATCAGGGTCTGATCAACCAGGCTGTTACTGCTGGCCGCACGCAAACTGACGTACGAACCACAGCCCGGCTGGTCAGGTACTGACTTTAGGTGCCTGTCCAGTGCCTTCTTGAAGACAGCCAGGGGTCTATTGTTAATCCCCCTTATGTATGCTGGGAGGCAGTTGAACAGTCTTGGGCCCCTGACACACTGTGTTGTCTCAGTGTACTCGTGGCGCCCCTGCTTTATATTGGGGGAATGTTGCATCTCCTGCCGAGTCTTTTGCTTTCATAGGGAGTGATTTTCGTGTGCAAATTTGGTACTAATCCCTCTAGGATTTTCCAAGTGTATATTATCATGTATCTCTCTCGCCTGCGTTCCAGGGAATACAAATCAAGGGCCTTCAACAGTTCCCAGTAATTTAGGTGCCTTATTGTACTTATGTGTGCCGTGAAAGTTCTTTGTACACTCTCCAGGTCAGCAATTTCGCCAGCCTTGAAGGAGGCAGTTAGTGTACAGCAGTATTCCAGCCTAGAGAGAACAAGCGATTTGAAGAGAATCATCATGGGCTTGGCGTCCCTAGTTTTGAAGGTTCTCATTATCCATCCTATCATTTTCCTAGCAGATGCGGTAGATACATTGGTGTTTTCTTTGAAGGCGAAATCCTCTGACATTATCACTCCCAGGTCCTTTACATTACTTTTTCGTTCTATTGTATAGTTAGAATTTGTTGTATACCATGATACAGTTTTAATTTTCTCAAGTTTTCCATAACTGAGTAGTTGAAATTTCTCTTCATTGAACTTCATATTGTTTTGAGTGGCCCATTTGAAGATTTGGTTGATGTCCGCTTGGAGTCTTGCGGTGTCTTCGATGGAGGTCACTGTCATGGCAATTCGGGTGTTTATGTCTGATATGAGGATGAGGAATAGGATGGGAGCGAGTACTGTGCCTTGTGGAACAGAGCTTTTCACTAAATAACAAAAAAGGCACAATATCGTGACTGGAACAATACACACACAACCCGCACATATAAAAAGAGAGGAGCTTACGACGACGTTTCGGCCCGACTTGGACCATTTACAAAGTCACACTAACACACACAACGAATCGAATCGAATAGAATCGAATAAGTTCAGGTAAGATCCCAATGGGATGAGCGGGGAAGACGGTACAGACGAAGAATAGCGCTGGAGAGGAGTCTTCTTAGTCGTAGAAATAGAGCCAGGGCTTAACCCAGCAGCTAAGGCGATCGTGGGGCAGACTTGAGAACAGGAATAGCAGGCTCTCCTGTTGATGAGACTTCTGTGGGGTGAGCGGGGAGGACAGGACAGCCGAAGGAGAGGAGTGTAGAAGTTGAGCCAGGGCTTAACCCAGCAGCTAAGGCGAAAGTGGGTCAGAGGGGCGAACAGTTCAAGGTACCTGACATAGGATCAAAAGGTTATTTGTAAATAGGGTTAGGAGCAGGTTCATACAAGGGATAGAAAAGGTTGTGTTGGTTTGTGGGTCTACGAATGTCTTCGTCAAGGAGAGAGGTCCAGTAGTCATGTCGTATCTCAAGTTTGTCTATCTGTCTGTCACTGAGAGTCTTCCAGTACAGATTAAGCGCAGGGATGTCTAACTGGGCATAGAGAGACTCGCTTGTGGCGAAGTCTTCCCATCTGACATCAAGCACCAAGCGCAGAGCCTTGTTCTGGACACGCTGCAGTTTAAGTAAGTTTGTTTTGGCTGCAAGAGAGAGGGCTAGAGGAGAGTAAGTTATCAGCGGACGTATTAGGGATTTGTAGAGGTGTAGTTTGGTGCGTTGGGAGGCATGTTGCAGCTTGTAGAGGCCCGCAAGGGCCTTGCTAGCTACTGCATGCTTTGAGTGAATGTGTCTGTTTAAGCAAAGGAGGTAGTCAAGATTAATGCCAAGGACTGTGTGATGGGGATGTAGGTGCGGGTGTCAGCTGTTCTGAGCTCGACAGGTAATGGAGGATCACGTTTCCTATAGTTAAAATATGTAATGCTGGATTTAGCTGCATTGGTTTTGATCCTCCATTTTTGTTCCCAGAAGGCAATCCTGTCGACCTCATTCTGTGTTTTGTGTGAGAGTGTATCTATATTGGCGTGAGTGGTGAGTTGTGTAATGTCGTCTGCATAGGCTAGTGTGATGGAGTTGTGGTATACAGGTGTTGGAATGTCGTTAGTGTATAAAATGTAGAGGGTAGGGGAGAGGACAGATCCCTGGGGTACTCCAGCATTTAGTGTGAAGTAGTCAGAGTAGCAGCCTTGGAATTTGATTCTCATTGTGCGGCCGTCAAGGAAGTTGCAGAGGAGTTTACGAGTAGTGAGAGGCAGGTTAAAGTTAGTGCAGAGTTTGTGTTTGAGCCCTACATGCCAGACAGTGTCAAAAGCTTTTTCAACGTCTTTTGCAACCAGGGCTGTCCTGTTTCTTTGTTTTGTGTTTATGTGGATGTAGTTGAGAATGATGTTAATGGCATCCTGTGTAGATCTGTGAGTTCTGAAGCCAAACTGGTCGTTAGAAAGAAGTGAGTTGTGTTCCAGGTATCTGCGAAGATGATGGTTGATGAGTTTTTCAAAGAGTTTTCCTAATGTTTCGAGGAGGCTGATAGGGCAATAGTTTCTAGGGTCAGAGTGGTCTTTATTGGGTTTGGGAAGGAGGATAGCGGTAGCAGCTTTGAAGAGTGAAGGAAAGTAACCAGAAGCAAGGGAGGCATTGAGGAGGTTTGTGTAGGAAGTAATGGTAGAGTCAGGAAGGTGTTTTAGGATAATATGGTTTAGGCCAGAGGCACCAGGAGCCTTGGGAGGAAGGTGTCTGAGGAGAGTTTTAATGTCTGTGTTGGTGAAAGGAGTGTCGAGTTCTTGGGAGGAGGTAAGGGAGTCCAGATGGATGTGGCTGTCTGGTGTTGTTTCGTGTGTGTGTGTGTAGTGTTCCAGTGTTCTATGTTCTGAATGTGTTGGATGGCGTTATGGTGGGGTGGGTGAGGGTGGAAGATGTTCTCCCAGATGTGTTTGAAGATGTTTGTAGCAGCCTGCGGATCTGAGATGTGTGTGTTGTTGTGGGTGATGTGTTTGAATTTGTTGGTGGGAGTGGTACCTCTGATTTTTTTGATAAAGTTCCAGAAGGCTTTGGAGTTTTTAATTCGCTGTTTGTCTACTTGTAGTATGGTCTCTCTAATCTCAGCAACTCTCTCCGTTCCTTAGACATCAAACTTACCTTTCGTCAGACTAACACTCTTCGCACTAATCTAGTTCATACCTCCCCTCCCTCTACAGATTCTCCTGGTGTTTACTCTATTTCTTGCTCCTCCTGTCCTCTTCAGTACTTCGGAGAAACTGGCCGATCTCTTTCTGACAGACTTAGGGAGCACAAATTAGTGTTAGGCTTGCCGACACTAATAATGTTCTTTTCTGTCATGTCAGAGATCACAGTCATCCTAATGATTGGTCTTCTGCTAAAACTGTCTACCCTACGTCCAACTTTCACAGTCGCCGTCTTGTTGAATCCTTCCTTATACACAACTTTCCCTGTATGAATCTTAGCCCTGGCTTTGTCTCTGTTGATGCTTTCCTCTCCCATTACATTGTTAAATGCTCCAAACTTCAGAACACCCGTGACTTAACCTGATTCCTTCCCCTTTCATCTCTTCCCCCTTCTCCTTTTTATCCTATGGGTTTTCTTTTCTTTTGCCTTGTATTTGTCCTTCTTTATTTTATTCGCCTTTTCCTCCCTCTGTGTTCTCGTCCAACACATGCGGGCCGCCAACTTCTTTGCAGTGCTCCTTTCCTAGAATATGACTGACTCCACTACTACTACTACCACTTCTACTACTACCTCCATTATTACCCCACTCTCTTGTACCCTCCCCCTGTCTGCCTGCCTATATATACCTTTTCCACCTGTTGTGTGTGTTAGTGTGACTTTGTAAATGGTCCAAGTCGGGCCGAAACGTCGTCGTAAGCTCCTCTCTTTTTATATGTGCGGGTTGTGTGTGTAGAGCTTTTCACTGTATCTGCCTCGGACTTTACTCTGTTTAGTATTACTCTTTGTGTTCTATTTGTTAGGAAGTTATAGATCCATCTACCAACTTTTCCTGTTATTCCTTTATCACGCATTTTGTGTGCTGTTACTCAGTGGTAACACTTGTCGAAAGCTTTTGCAAAGTCTGTGTATACTACATCTGTATTTTGTTTATCCTCTATAGCATCCAGGACCTTGTCATGGTGGTCCAGTAGCTGGAACAGGCAGGAGCGACCTGCTCTAAACCCTTGTTGCCTTGGGTTGTGTAATTGATGGATATCTAGGTGGCTGGCGATCTTGCTTCTTAGAACCCTTTCAAAGATTTTTATATGGGATGTTAGTGCTATCGGTCTGTAGTTCTTTGCAATTGCTTTACTGCCATCTTTGTAGAATGGGGATATGTCTGTTATTTTTAGTGAGTGTCGAATGACCCCTGTGTCCATGCTCCCTCTCCATAGAATGCTAAAGGCACGTGACAGGGACTTATTGCAGTTTTTGATGAACACGGAGTTCCATGAGTCTGGACCTGGGGCAGAGTGCATTTGCATGTCATTTATTGCCTTTTCAAAGTCTTTTGGTGTTAAGATAATATCAGAGATTTTTGAGATGACCAAATTTTGGGTCTTGTTCATAAAGAATTCATTTAGATTGTCGACCCTTAGTCTTGGCAGCGGCTCACTGAACACTGAGTCGTATTGGGACTTTAGTATCTCACTCATTACTTTGCTGTCATCTGTGTATGTCCCATCCCGCCTAAGCAGGGGTCCAATACTGGATGTTGTTTTACCCTTAGATTTGGCATAAGAGAAGAAGTTTTTTTTTTTTCAATTTCCTTTATGGCTTTTAGTTCTTCCTGAGATTCTTGTCTCTTGTAAGATTCCTTAAGCTTAAGTTCGATATTTGCTATTTCACTGCCCAGTGCCTCCCTTTGTATTTCAGATATATTGGCCCCTCTCAGCAGCTCTGTGATTCTTCGCCTTCGTCTGTATAGGGAGCGTCTCTCTCTTTCTAGTTTACATCTATTTCTTTTTCTTAATGGGATGTGCCTTGAGCAGACCTCAAGAGCCACAGAGTTAATTTTCTCTAGACAAAGGTTCGGATCCGTGTTGTTTAGGATATCTTCCCAGCTTGTTTCATTTAGGACATGGTTGACTTGTTCCCATTGTATGTTTTTATTATTGAAGTTGAATTTTGTGAAGACACCCTCATGACTTATCACATTTTGTGTTTACGAATGTCAACTATCTGTAATCTTACGTCACCTAAACTGTAAATTTACGTAGATAACTGTAAACTTGCGTCAGCTAACTGTAAACATAGGTTAGTTAACTGTAAACTTACGTCAGCTAACCGTAAACTTATGTCGGGTAACTAATTAAGCAATTGAATACTAATCGCACACGTAATATTGAGTGATACCTGATAACTGCGTAACGTTGTGGGCTTTCTGCATTACGCTGTGGGATTAGTGCGTAACGTTGTGGGATTCCTGCGTAACTCTATGCGAGACTTGGCGTCAGGCAGTGGTTCTCAATCCTGCTTATTACAGAGTTTGGTCATTCTACCGTGCGTAACCTCGGTAATAAAGTAAACAAGACAGTGCGGGTTATGGCATTTTATTGTGAAGACGTTTCGCTCATCTGGGACTTTTATAAAATCGATAAAGTCCCTTGTGAACGAAATGTCCTCACAACAGAATACCATAACTACCATTGTGGGTCTTATTTTCGCGTGTGTAGCGTTGTAGGATTGGATCCTGCGTAACGTAATTTACAAAAGGGCACGTCTAAATTGTGGTCATTTTCACAGACAGTACTGGGAGGACCTTTGTCAAAAACACTTGAGAAGGTTTTTAAAACAGTTGCTTTATAAACTATCTGTGGCATTCGAACTGGGACACTGTAATACGACTTTAAGGAAGGTGCCTGAGATCGAGACCCCTACTTTGACTCTCTCTCTCTCTCTCTCTCTCTCTCTCTCTCTCTCTCTCTCTCTCTCTCTAAAACACATACACAATAGGGGTATTAGCAGCGCCTGGGGGGAATATAAGAAGATTAGATTCGATCCGAGTAACGGGGGGAGTGGCCAGCTCCAACTCCTTGGATCAAGAGCCCCAATGAGCAGCCTGGAGGCACCTCCCATGAGAGGCCAGGAGTCTGCAGTTGCTGTAGGGACCACAAAGGTAAACCACTCAAAAAACTAGACCCAGTGTGACTGTCATGCCACCTGTCGCCTCCTGTAGCTACCTGGGCTAATTGGTGGGGAATAGTTGTTGTTGCTGCTGCTGCTGCTGCTGGTTGTGCTACTTGCTGGGGAATTGTTGTTCCTTGGTTGTGTTGTTTAGTTTGACTTGTTGTTTAATTGTGTTACTTAGTTCAGTTTGAATTGTTGTGTTGTTTAGTTTGAATTGTTGTTGTTAGTTGTGCTGTTTAACTTAAATTGTTGTTATTAGTTGTGTTATTTAGTTTGAGTTGTTGTTGGTTGTGTTGCTAAAGATTGTAGGTGTTCCTGACTTGTTGATATATTAAACTAATTTACGATACTTTTTTTTCAAGAAGTTCCTGGGCATGGAGCCTCTAGGTGTCTCACAGTGTTGCTTGTGTTGCGTCACTTATTATGAGAACTGTCTCAGTGCTGCATTTGTCACAAGAACTGTTTCACAGTGTGTTGCATCACTCGTTATGATGTTTGTGTTACAGGAATGTCTTAGTATATTAATTGTTGTTCCTTGTTGCGCCTCAACCCTCGTCAGCGTGATGTGTGTTTAAGGACTATTATCTGTGTGTATGAGATAAGGTTAGAAGAACAAAAGGCTCTCTCCCCACTTTCCACTCCCTCCGGCCACTGCCAGCATGAAAAACGCAAAAAAATACCATACTGTTTTGAAAAACATCATTGAATTTACGAGAGAGATGAAACTGGTAGGAAGACGTGAGCTACAATTCCCTCTACTAAATTATTATTGTTTGTTTCTCACAGATCTTTTAACTCCACTGCTATTCACAGACTTGTGTGTACCAATAGGTCTACTACTGGTTATCATCAGTTCCGCTAAGGCTATCACAACCATTTACTTCTATTTCTACTACTATTATTATTAACCTGGTTGCCTCACTGCCAACTGACTTCAGATTGCTCCATCTGTTGTATGTGACGGCTCCTGCTGGTTTTAGAGAGTGGTTGAGTAGGGTAGCAGCGACCATCCTCACTCACCAAGCCATTCTGGTCACTGGAACTTAGTAGGTTGTGAAGGCTCTGGCAACTTCCACTAGAGCGATGTGTCTAGTTGAATCCTATACTTGCGAAGTGTTTGTCCAGCTGATTCTTGAATGAGTGTATTGCCTTCACGCTCTCACCTCTAGCGAGTAATTTACTCTATTCTGCTAAAATTCCGGTTGCAAATAAATACAATAATTTTTTTTTGCATACGTTTGTGTTATATCTTCTACCTCGCAGCCTCAGTCCATTGTTTCGAGTTACTGACTCCTTCAATACTTCAAATAGTTCTTCGTGGCTGAGAGTATAACAGGTTTTCAGTATCTTCAAAGTCTTAATGAGATCGCGTAGTCAGCGTTTCCTCAGAGCCTAAAGGGTGACTCCTGTGAGTCTTTGTTCATAACTTTTGTTCGTTTTGAGTGATGGTACTGGTTTGGCGGCTCTTCTCTGTATCCTCTCCATTATATCGTCGTCCTGTGCGTAATTTGGAGACCAAAACTAGACAGCATATTCAAGGTGTTGTATAGCAAGTGCATCATGGAGAGTTAATAAGGTATTTGTTTTGTGCTTGAAGTTTCTAGCTGTGACATCTAGCATTTGGTTAGGTTCGCTGCGCTGCTCGCACATAAGCATTGCTTGCCACTTTTGAGGTCGTTACTCCAAGGTTCTTTTCTTCTCAAGGTTAGTTAGTGTAGTGCCAATTAATTTGTACGTATTTATGTTTGAGATTTCGCAGTATGGGTATGGGGTGCATAATAAAGATATTTAATTAACTGTTTGAGAATGTTATATCCAAAAGGCATTACACTGCAGATCCCTCTGCACCACTTTTCATCAATATGGTGTTACCCGCAAATGTTGTTATCTTAGATGTCATCCCTACTGCGAGAGAGAGAGAGAGAGAGAGAGAGAGAGAGAGAGAGAGAGAGAGGGAGGGGGAAAGAGTAAATGAGGCGGAAAGATGGAAAACGGAGAACATACTTTTTTCACCCGGTAATAAGCTGGATAGAGAGTCCCCGTATGGTTGGCAGTACCAGTCTTCGCCTTGACACATATATATATATATATATATATATATATATATATATATATATATATATATATATATATATATATATATATATATATATATATATATATATATATATATATATTCTGTATATGTAAGCCCTTTCAGTAAGAACATTTCTCATACAATAATTCATTACATACGGGACTAACAGAGGAGCCACAACAATAACGAGGTGAGTTGAGACTACTAGCAGTGTTGTTACTGTGAGTGTAACAACACTGTATGAAGGTCACCATGGCTTGATAACACCGCCATCACAGGTCACCTTGGTTAATACTTCCACGAGTATTTTTTTTTTAATTGTTTCTAATTGTTGGTACAGTGCTGCTGCTCTTTCCCCACCTCCGTTGTCTTTCCTTCACCACCTCCTCCTTCGTATTCTGCTCCAGTTTTTTCTTCGTATCCTCTTTCTCTTTAGACTCCTTCATTCCTTTCTCCTTTTATTCTTTCTCTAGTTGCTTGCTCTTTCCTCCCCTCTATTCTTACTCGTCGTATTTTTCTCATCTTATTCCGTGTCCTCCTTGTCCTCTCCACCTCTTTCTTCGTAGCTCCAACTTCCTTTCTCCTCTATTACAAACCCATGATAACATCAGTTAATACATTAGACACCATACTCCAGAAATAGATTAATGTATCGGGGTCCTGTGATTTATGTTAAGGTCGATCCTGTCTTCAGTAATTAATGTTTTGTGGCGAAGGAGTTGAAGTTTTCGCATGGGAGTGCATGGGAAGACCTGTCTAATTCTGTCTAGATCAAGGACTATCTTGTATTATCTAGGTGGTTGAGGCGAGGATAGTAACACAGAAAGCTGTTTCATACCGAGGTCACACTGATGCTGTGGCCATACATGGAGTACTGTGCATGGTACATTATATAGATTTAGCCTAGGATACCCCGATAATGTTAATACTATTTATTTTCTTTTGGTTTTCCGTATTTGCGTGAAGCTGAGAGTCGATGATGGTTGATACCATTGACCCTCAATGGAAAATGAAAAAAAAAAGCCACATTCTTTGACTGTATTGAGTTGTTCTTTGTGAATTTCTGCTTAGGTTGATAAAATAGGATCACTGTAAACATGTAAAATTATGTTAGAAACCTAAATGAATATTTAGTCGGTTTGTTAATTAATTTTAAAGCCTTTTTCGACTGCATTAAGGTCTGCATGCACCCTGTTCACTACCAGATAAGAATGTTTTATTCTTAAAGTATGGATTAAAGTGAACTCTCAGCAGACATACGTTGAGAGGAATACACTTCTCGGTGTATTGTTAATTATCAACAAATTTGCTAATATAGCAGCAGTGCTTGTTCTATATGCATCTTCGCAGATAATATGTGCCTTGATAATTTTGTTATTGCTGCTTAATTAAGAATATTTAATATTCTGCTCATTACTTGTCAAGAAAAACATTAAACTCATCCAGAGAATTAAAAAAAAAACCTGTTTTGTTATTGTTTTATTTGTGGGAAAATAATACAGAAAATTTTGTAGTTACCCGTTACTGTTATCAAGAGGTTTTCTTTTTCGAAGCAAATTCATCATTTTCTTTCGAATTTAAACTTAAGTACTAAGTAAGTTTGTTCAGGTATACACAAATACAGTTACATAGATTACCACACATCGCATGTGTAGAGAACCTAAGATAACCCAGAAAAGTCAGACAAAGTGACAATTACAGAGAGAAATCCAAATATTAAGAGATAAGATTTTGTTGGGATTTTTAACCCCGGAGCGTTAACCACCCAGGATAACCCAAGATAGTGCGTCATAATAATAATAATAATAATAATAATAATAATAATAATATAATATCTTTATTTACTACAAGTACATGTACATGGTATACAGGCCTAGCTGACATCAGTGACATACTACTATATAGAAAGCCCCTTGTTATGCTGAGCATTTCGGGCAGATTAGGTCAGTGTCCTAGGATGCGACTCACACCAGTCGACTAACACCCAGGTACCCATTTTACTGATGGGGAACATAGACAACAGGTGTAAAGAAACACGCCCAATGTTTCTGCCCTGGCTGGGAATCGAACCCAGGCCCTCGCCGTGTGAAGCGAGAGCTTTAGCCACCAGACCACCAGAGCAAATTAGGTCAATGTCGCAGGATGCGACCCACACCAGTCGACTAACACCCAGGTACCTACTTACTGCTAGGTGAACAGGAACAGCAGGGCATCGAACCACGGACACTCAGTGTATGTGTGTGAGGTGAGAGCGTTGTCTACCAAGCCCGCAATGCACAGCATATTAGGGGCTTTTGGCATGTACATCTCATTAATACCTATGTATCTTGTCTACCCAACCATGTATCATTGTACCATGCCTCAATAAAGTATTATTATTATTATTATTATTATTATTATTATTATTATTATTATTATTATTATTATTATTAAGCCACGGGACACCCAGCACTGTGGTAGACTCTATGGCTTCCCTACAGTTTGCACTAGAGGTTGGATCCCCATAATGTGAAGATAGTTTGTAATTCATAAGACAGACGATTAATTAAAATTAAATGTAAAACTCAATTTCCAGTATATTAACTTTTTTATTTAAACTTTGGATATATATATATATATATATATATATATATATATATATACAGTGGTACCTCGACTTACGATGGTCCCCAAACTATATATATAAAAGAGGACGAAAAGTGTCTGGTACCAGATAAGGTTAAACAGTATAACTTGCATATTAACAATATGGAGATGTTTATTAAGTGCGTGCGGGAAGACCTTCAAATTATACAACTGCAATTGAGATTTATTCACAGTCGACGAGGAATAATAATACAGTTTATTCTAATTATTCTGCCCCAAATACTCGAGCATCCTAGTGGCTTTCTTTGTGCTTACCAGTGCTTTATCACATGTAAACTATACTTTGTATACTACATAAAGAAATAAAAAAAATGATTTGATTTTGAAGTTAGTCGTGTATTACTTGAGTTTCCTTTGTAAAGTCTCACGTTCTCTCGCTGTACACCTCCGTTTTCTCTGATGGTGAGGCACTGAAGTGGCGGGTAGTGTGGTAAGTAAGTAAATTGAAATTGAAATATGTAAGTAAGTAGGTTTATTCAGGTATACACAAATACAGTTACATAGATCATCATACATAGCAGCATATGTGTAGAAAACCCAGGATAACCCAAAAAAGTCAGACAAAGTGACTTATTTCCATTGGGTACATTGAAGTGGTAGGTAATGTGGTACACTGAAGTGGCAGGTAGTATGGTACACTGAAGTGGCAGGTAGTGTGGTACACTGAAGTGGCAGGTAGTGTGGTACACTGAATTGGCAGGTAATGTGGAACACTGAAGTGGCAGGTAGTGTGGTACACTGAAGTGGCAGGTAGTGTGGTACACTGAAGTGGCAGGTAGTGTGGTACACTGAAGTGGCAGGTAGTGTGGTACACTGAAGTGGCAGGTAGTGTGGTACACTGAAGTGGCAGGTAGTGTGGTACACTGAAGTGGCAGGTAGTGTGATACACTGAAGTGGCAGGTAGTGTGGTACACTGAAGTGGCAGGTAGTGTGGTACACTGAAGTGGCAGGTAGTGTGGTACACTGAGTGGCATGTAGTGTGGTACACTGAAGTGGCAGGTAGTGTGATACACTGAAGTGGCAGGTAGTGTGGTACACTGAAGTGGCATGTAGTGTGGTACACTGAAGTGGCAGGTAGTGTGATACACTGAAGTGGCAGGTAGTGTGGACACTGAAGTGGCAGGTAGTGTGGTACACTGAAGTGGCAGGTAGTGTGGTACACTGAAGTGGCAGGTAGTGTGGTTCATTGAAGTGGCAGGTAGTGTGGTACACTGAAGTGGCAGGTAGTGTGGTACACTGAAGTGGCAGGTAGTGTGGTACACTGAAGTGGCAGGTAGTGTGGTACACTGAAGTGGCAGGTAGTGTGGTACACTGAAGTGGCAGGTAGTGTGGTACACTGAAGTGGCAGGTAGTGTGGTACACTGAAGTGGCAGGTAGTGTGGTACACTGAAGTGGCAGGTAGTGTGGTACACTGAAGTGGCAGGTAGTGTGGTACACTGAAGTGGCAGGTAGTGTGGTACACTGAAGTGGCAGGTAGTGTGGTACACTGAAGTGGAAGGTAGTGTGGTACACTGAAGTGGCAGGTAGTGTGATACACTGAAGTGGCAGGTAGTGTGATACACTGAAGTGGCAGGTAGTGTTGTACACTGAAGTGGCAGGTAGTGTGGTACACTGAAGTGGCAGGTAGTGTGGTACAATGAAGTGGCAGGTAGTGTGGTACACTGAAATGGCAGGTAGTGTGGTACACTGAAGTGACAGGTAGTGTGGTACACTGAAGTAGCATGTAGTGTTGTACACTGAAGTGGCAGGTAGTGTGGTACACTGAAGTGGCAGGTAGTGTGGTACACTGAAGTAGCAGGTAGTGTGGTACACTGAAGTGGCAGGTAGTGTGGTACACTGAAGTGGCACGTAGTGTGGTACACTGAAGTGGCAGGTAGTGTTACACTGAAGTGGCAGGTAGTGTGGTACACTGAAGTGGCAGGTAGTGTGGTACACTGAAGTGGCAGGTAGTGTGATACACTGAAGTGGCAGGTAGTGTGGTACACTGAAGTGGCAGGTAGTGTGGTACACTGAAGTGGCAGGTAGTGTGGTACACTGAAGTGGCATGTAGTGTGGTACACTGAAGTGGCAGGTAGTGTGATACACTGAAGTGGCAGGTAGTGTGGTACACTGAAGTGGCAGGTAGTGTGGTACACTGAAGTAGCAGGTAGTGTGGTACACTGAAGTGGCAGGTAGTGTGGTACACTGAAGTGGCAGGTAGTGTGGTACACTGAAGTGGCAGGTAGTGTGGTACACTGAAGTGGCAGGTAGTGTGGTACATTGAAGTGGCAGGTAGTGTGGTACACTGAAGTGGCAGGTAGTGTGGTACACTGAAGTGGCAGGTAGTGTGGTACACTGAAGTGGCAGGTAGTGTGGTACACTGAAGTGGCAGGTAGTGTGGTACACTGAAGTGGCAGGTAGTGTGGTACACTGAAGTGGCAGGTAGTGTGGTACACTGAAGTGGCAGGTAGTGTGGTACACTGAAGTAGCATGTAGTGTGGTACACTGAAGTGGCAGGTAGTGTGATACACTGAAGTGGCAGGTAGTGTGGTACACTGAAGTGGCAGGTAGTGTGGTACACTGAAGTGGCAGGTAGTGTGGTACACTGAAGTGGCAGGTAGTGTGGTACACTGAAGTGGCAGGTAGTGTGGTACACTGAAGTGGCAGGTAGTGTGGTACACTGAAGTGGCAGGTAGTTTGGTACACTGAAGTGGCAGGTAGTGTGGTACACTGAAGTGGCAGGTAGTGTGGTACACTGAAGTGGCAGGTAGTGTGGTACACTGAAGTGTCAGGTAGTGTGGAACACTGAAGTAGTTCAGTGTGATAGACTGAAGGAGTATATCAGTGTGATAGAAAGAAGGAATAGAGCAGTGTGATAGAAGGAAGGAGTATTTATTACAGCACACAAGTGTGTCGCAGATTCTTCAAGACAGAAGCAGTGATCCTAAACCTGAGTTGTCTCGACAACAACTCTGCAACTGTGTCAACGACGGCCGACACGTAGTGAGAAAAAGACTCGAGGAAAGCGAAGAACAAACGTTATTTGAGGTATAGCTCATAGCTCACAAAATTTCGTTCACATTTGGTGAACTTTCTCATGTGGTCTCCAGGAAACCAGATACGTTCTTCTAACCCAATGAACACATTTTTTTTTACCAGAGAACCTCTGATCATCACCTTATGATGACGTTTCGCCCCATCCTGGACCAGAGTCACAGTGTGGGTCTGTGGTGACTTGTGGATAAAGACTTATGTACGCTTCAGGACATTCATCATTAGAGGAAAAGTTTCGCTACGTGTGACTTCTTGTCTCTTTCCACACCTTGTCTGTATCACCATACCATTGTTCTTCGGTGAATTGTTCCAGCCACGGCATTGTGATTTCTTGTTCCAGTAAACACATCTTTGGACACTTCATAAACATTGATTCTTGGATGAAGACTTTAGATACACATGATTTTTCATATACATTGATTCTTTGGGTGTCAAACGGGTGACAAAACCAGCTAATGTATACCAGATAGTTAACTTCTTAACAGATCTTATTGTGGGTAAGAACCGTGTCAGGGAAACACTTGTTTCCTGACGAATAAAACACGCAAAAAAAAAACACTTAAAACTAGCAAAGCTAAACCACAGCTGGGGCTATAACCAGCTCCTTGATGCTATGTTAATTCAGCACCATTTGAGAAGTCTGCTTGATTTGGGAGGCTTGGTATAAGCTTTGGTAATAGATACCGACAAATTGGTTTCGAATCCAGTTACACATGTGTACAACATCTGGATGTCTTTATTTTGTAGACTGTCAGTACAGTTCAGGTGTCATAAACGGAGCATTGAAGAGAAGGTAGTCAGTACCTCAGCCTAGGAGCAGGTGTTCACTACCGTAGTTGTTGTTGTTGCTGGTAGCTTATTGTTGTGGTTGTTGTTCCTGGTAGCTTAGTGTTGTGGTTGTTGTTGCTGATAGTTTGGTTTTGTGGTTGTTGCTGGTAGCTTAGTGTTGCGGTTGTTGTTGCTGGTAGCTTAGTGTTGTGGTTGTTGTTGCTGGTAGCTTAGTGTTGCGGTTGTTGTTGCTGGTAGCTTAGTGTTGTGGTTGTTGTTCCTGATAGCTTAGTGTTGTGGTTGTTGTTGCTGATAGTTTGGTTTTGTGGTTGTTGCTGGTAGCTTAGTGTTGCGGTTGTTGTTGCTGGTAGCTTAGTGTTGTGGTTGTTGTTGCTGGTAGCTTAGTGTTGCGGTTGTTGTTGCTGGTAGCTTAGTGTTGTGGTTGTTGTTGCTGGTAGCTTAGTGTTGTGGTTGTTGTTGCTGGTAGCTTAGTGTTGCGGTTGTTGTTGCTGGTAGTTTGGTGTTGTGGTTGTTGCTGGTAGCTTAGTGTTGTGTTTGTTGTTGCTGGTAGTTTGGTGTTGTGGTTGTTGCTGGTAGCTTAGTGTTGCGGTTGTTGTTGCTGGTAGCTTATTGTTGTGGTTGTTGTTGCTGGTAGCTTAGTGTTGTGGTTGTTGTTGCTGGTAGTTTGGTGTTGTGGTTGTTGTTGCTGGTAGCTTAGTGTTGTGGTTGTTGTTGCTGGTAGCTTAGTGTTGTGGTTGTTGTTGCTGGTAGTTTGGTGTTGTGGTTGTTGTTGCTGGTAGCTTAGTGTTGTGGTTGTTGTTGCTGGTAGCTTAGTGGTGGCGTGTGTGGCTGGAGTTGGTTGTTGCTGGTAGGTTAGTGTTGTGGTTGTTGTTGCTGGTAGCTTAGTGTTGTGGTTGTTGTTGCTGGTAGTTTGGTGTTGTGGTTGTTGCTGGTAGCTTAGTGTTGTGGTTGTTGCTGCTGGTAGTTTGGTGTTGTGGTTGTTGTTGCTGGTAGCTTAGTGTTGTGGTTGTTGCTGCTGGTAGCTTAGTGTTGTTGTTGTTGCTGGTAGGTTAGTGTTGTGGTTGTTGTTGCTGGTAGCTTAGTGTTGTGGTTGTTGTTGCTGGTAGTTTGGTGTTGTGGTTGTTGTTACTGGTAGCTTAGTGTTGTGGTTGTTGCTGCTGGTAGTTTGGTGTTGTGGTTGTTGTTGCTGGTAGCTTAGTGTTGTGGTTGTTGCTGCTGGTAGTTTGGTGTTGTGGTTGTTGTTGCTGGTAGCTTAGTGTTGTGGTTGTTGCTGCTGGTAGCTTAGTGTTGTGGTTGTTGTTGCTGGTAGCTTTGTGTTGTGGTTGTTGCTGCTGGTAGCTTAGTGTTGTGGTTGTTGTTGCTGGTAGCTTAGTGTTGTGGTTGTTGCTGCTGGTAGTTTGGTGTTGTGGTTGTTGTTGCTGGTAGCTTAGTGTTGTGGTTGTTGCTGCTGGTAGTTTGGTGTTGTGGTTGTTGTTGCTGGTAGCGTAGTGTTGTGGTTGTTGCAAGTAGCTAGGTGTTGCAGTTCGTTTGTTGTGGTTGCACTGAGGTTATTGGCAAGAACTATGTTGAGGCTATTGTGTGTGTGTGTGCGGGGGAGGGGTGAAGGCGAGAGTGAGAGAGAACACAAATCATGCGAGAAATGAAAAAATATGATTAAATGATTACAATTATAAACGACAGACAGCCGTGAAAGAAAGTGAAAACGGAAAGAAGAAAGAACAAATGTGAAAGTTATGAGAAAGCGAGAGAGGAATGAATATATATATTATATATATATATATATATATATATATATATATATATATATATATATATATATATATATATATATATATATATAGAGAGAGAGAGAGAGAGAGAGAGAGAGAGAGAGAGAAACGGTATTGTGAAGAGAAAAAGGGGAAAATTAGAAAGGAAAAGAAAGAAAGTGAAAAACGGGAAGCAGAGGACAAAAGCAGTGAAGAAAGCAGAGAGAATTTACACGCTCGTTGACCAGCAGAGAAAACGAGTGAGTTCAACGAGGCGTCCCGACCAGTCATTGTGTCCACACACACCCCGCTGGGAGCCAGGGCTCTTGATCCCAGGAAGTGGATCTCACATCCCTCTTCCTAAGATCGAATCTCACTGCCTTTCTCCCCCCCTTCCCCCCTTGGAGCTGCATAACCCATACGTGTTTAGCGCTCCATCCCGGAATTGTAACCATTAAAATATTCTTCGTTTACGCCGTTGAGAAATAAAGGTTAAGTAATAATATTAAATAAATTGTAAAAAAAACACAGAACAGATAATAAATGGGTAACTGGAGAACACAAATAAAGAATAAATGCATAAAGAGGAGAATTAGTTATGCTGAAAATAATGCTTTGACTTAGAACACGATCATTTTGGCTTCAGCTTCAGCGTTATAAACGACCCTCAGCTGAAGCCAGACTTACCCGTGTTCAGTTATAATGGTTAAGTAACACCTGGTCTTACTGGTCTTACCAGCGAGTTAAAGACCCGCCATTATTGTTAAGTAATGGTGTCAAGGGTGTGTGTACTCACCTAGTTTTGGTTGCAGGGGTCGATACACAGCTCCTGGCCCCGGCTATTCGCTGGTCGCTACTAGGTCACTCCCGTTCCATGAGCTTTATCACACCTCTTCTTAAAGCTATGTATGGATCCTGCCTCCACTACATCACTTCCCAGACTATTCCACTTCCTGACTACTCTGTGACTGAATAAATACTTCCTAACATCCCTGTGGTTCATCTGAGTCTTCAACTTCCAACTGTGACCCCTTGTTGCTGTGTCCCATCTCTGGAAAATCCTGTCTCTGTCCACCTTGTCGATTCCTCTCAGTATTTTGTATGTCGTTATCATATCCCCCATCTCTCCTTTCTTCCAGTGTCGTCAGGTCGATTTCTCTTAACCTCTCCTCGTAGGACATACCCGTTAGCTCCGGGACCAGTCTAGTTGCAAACCTTTGCACTTTCTCTAGTTTCCTTACGTGTTTGGCTAAGTGTGGGTTCCAAACTGGTGCTGCATATTCCAATATGGGCCTAACGTACACAGTGTACAGAGTCTTGAACGATTCCTATTAAGATGTCGGAATGCTGTTCTTAAGTTTGCTAGGCGCCCGTATGCTGCCGTAGTTATTTGATTGATGTGCGCCTCAGATGTGCCTGGTGTTATACTCACCCCAAGGTCATTTTACTTGAGTGAGGTTTGTAGTCTCTGGCCCCCTAGACAGTACTCTTGTCTCCGGTCTTTGTCCTTCCCCAATCTTCATGACTTTGCACTTGGTGAGGTTGAACTCCAGGAGCCAGTTGATGGACCAGGCCTGCAGCCTGTCCAGATCCCTTTGTAGTTCTGCCTGGTCCTCGTCCGATTGAATTCTACTCATCAACTTCACATCATCTGCAAACAGCGACACTTCGGAGTCTATTCCTTCCGTCATGTCGTTCAATACAACACCGGTGCTGGACGATCCTGTGGCACCTCGTAGGCGCCTCTGACACTCGCGTACCATGACTCGTTGTCTCCTGACGATATTCCTGATCCATGTAGTGCCTTCTTTTCCTGCACCTGCCAGTACCCTGACCCGTCAGTGGTACCCTGGACCACAGGACGTGACTCTCGGATCACAAGACCTGGGCCTGGCATGTTGCTGTCTCAAAATGACAGACACACTCTCTACTACCTCTAATAATACTACATTTAAATCCAGTTTTAGCTAGTATAATTTGATAGTAGTAGTATTTAGACAGATATGTCTGAGTAGTGTAGATATGGCACTCGCGTTAGTGGGTAGCCCGCACAGCGTGTACCTGGACGCGCGCAGGTCAGTGGTGACTGAGACCAGCGCTAGCAGACAGTGGTACTGTGGTGATCACATAGACCGGGCCTGGCATGTTGTTGGTTTCTGTGCAGACAGCAGCCCTAGCTACCTGCTAGTATAGTAGCAGTAGTAAATACCAGCAGCTAGTATATGAGCAGTAGTAGTAGTAGTACTAGTAGTAGTGCAGCAGCAGTAGATAGTAGCAGTAGTAGTAGTAGTAGTAGTAGTAGCAGCAGCAGTAGTAGTAGTAGTAGTAGTAGTAGCAGCAGCAGCAGTAGTAGTAACCAGGAGCTTTCCCAGTGTACTATAAAATGTCATCCAGTTTTGTGAAAACCATGCATCGTGTGGAAATTAAGTATTATTATTATTATAAGAACATAAGAAAAAAAGGAACACTGCAGCAGGCCTACTGACCCATGCGAGGCAGGTCCATCACTTCCCAGCTTAGACCTGACTACCTGGAGTTAACCCTCTCCAGGTAAACTCCAGGTAGTCAGGTCACTTCCACTTAAGGGAGGAGCACGCTATTTACATCCCCTTTATTTATTCCTGTTTTCCATTTATACACCTCAATTCTACGCCTTTCTAGAGAGTGCAGATTCAGGGCCCTCAGTCTATCCTCATAGGGAAGATTTCTGATACATGGGGTCAACTTTGTTATTATTATTATTATTATTATTATTATTATTGTTGACTAAGTGGGAGACACTTGTAAGGCTGCCACGTATACCACCATCTTCACTGACACTTCCTCCTGTACTAAGGAAGTCTGTGAGAGAGGTGAGGAGGAGGAAGAGGGCTTGTGTATATATATTTCAACACAAAATATGTTAGTATCGCTTACTGCTCAGGCAGGACAGCGATGAAATGAATGATGATGAAAGTGTTTCTTCTTTTTCGGGTCACCCTGCCTCGGTGGGAAACGGCCGATGTGCTAATAAAAAAAATATCTCTTACTGACAGTAATGGTCAATTTCTTCTTGCTCTTTGTCAGTAATGTAAGCTAGGGCATGTAAGCAAGAGTTGTAAACAAGGGGTTGTAAGCAAGGGCTTGTAAGCAAGTGATGTAAGCAAGGGCTTGTAAGCAAGTGATATAAGCAAGGGCTTGTAAGTGAGGGCTTATAATTGAGGGCTTGTAAGCAAGGGCTTAAAAGACTGTTAGTGACTACTAAAAGCATGTCAGTGTCAGGTTGAGGTGATGATCCTCCCCAACTGACCTTCACTGCTACAATACTTCTTTGTCAAGTGACTACATCTTCCCTGGAGGGAACTTTGGTGTTGGTCAAAAGCTTTTGATCCCGGTAATTGACGCTATCTTCCCATTCTGATCTGACACTTGTGATGGAGTATGGTCTGACACTAGTGATGGAGTATGGTCTGACACTAGTGATGGAGTATGGTCTGACACTAGTGATGGAGTATGGTCTGACACTAGTGGAGTATGGTCTGACACTAGTGATGGAGTATGGTCTGACACTAGTGGAGTATGGTCTGACACTAGTGATGGAGTATGGTCTGACACTAGAGGAGTATGGTCTGACACTAGTGATGGAGTATGGTCTGACACTAGTGATGGAGTATGGTCTGACACTAGTGGAGTATGGTCTGACACTAGTGAAGTATGGTCTGGCACTAGTGGAGTATGGTCTGACACTAGTGGAGTATGGTCTGACACTAGTGAAGTATGGTCTGGCACTAGTGGAGTATGGTCTGACACTAGTGATGGAGTATGGTCTGACTACTGATGTGGAGTATGGTCTGACACTAGGAGTATGGTCTGGCACTAGTGGAGTATGGTCTGACACTAGTGATGGAGTATGGTCTGACACTAGTGGAGTATGGTCTGACACTAGTGAAGTATGGTCTGGCACTAGTGGAGTATGGTCTGACACTAGTGAAGTATGGTCTGGCACTAGTGGAGTATGGTCTGACACTAGTGATGGAGTATGGTCTGACACTAGCATGGTCTGACATTGGTTATTAATTAACTTTAAAGTCACTTAGGTCTTTACCTTTGTTTTTAAGTGTACCTCTAAATTGCAATATATAAAATAATTCCAGCATCATCTTTTAATCACTAATATTATAATGTTTTTTCTCTCACTCGCAGGTAAGTGTATCCGGACGACCAACTTTTTTTAAACTCCACACGTGAGTGTTCCAAAGGTGATCTATCCCACACTGGAGGATCCAAATGCAATACTTTCGACAGTAGTGAAGAAAACAGAGATTGTAAACGAAGCTTTCATTGGGACAACGTTTCGCTCTGTGTAGAGCTTTATCAAGATAGTATGGCTGAGATACAGAATATGCTCGCATACTTGGTCTTACCTGCCCTGCAAAGGAGCCTTCATAAAACTCTACACAGAGCGAAACATGACTTGAACACAACACAGAGCGAAACATGACTTAAACACAACACAGAGCGAAACATGACTTGAGTAAACACAACACAGAGCGAAACATGACTTGAGTAAACACAACACAGAGCGAAATGTCACTCAAAAAATCTTGTTCTGAACACTTTTTTTCTCCCCCCCTGATAACCACTGTATACCACACTAAACGAGTAAAGACAATTGTATGCTCCTGTCACAGCCTGAAACACTAGCAGTGTCTGGTTACAGCTTAACAGTGACACTGTTGGTAGTTCAGAGGCAATGCTGGCAACGTCTCCTGTACACGAATAATCCTCCACGTAGGAGAAAGAAACATGGAAACTAGTCGATAGACAAAGACTGACCGAAGCGTCGTCGTAAGCGTCGTTTCTCCTACGTGGCGGGTTATTTGTGTATTGTTCCAGTCACGGTGTTGCGTCTTTTTGTTCTTTAACGTCTCCTGTTGTCAAATGTCTCGTATCGTCTGAGTTCTCATCGAGTTGCGTCATGAGAAACAGGAATACGTCGGGTGTTGAGACTGACTATAACGTCGGAAAGAAACGCCTTATACGGCGTGGCAGGCCTACTAAACCTGAGGTGAAATATTGCTGGAATAAGACTAAAAAACGCAAAGGAAAGTCAAGACAAGTGTAATTTGTCTACCAGTCTATTTTAGTTTATTATATATATATATATATATATATATATATATATATATATATATTTATTTATTATTTTTTATTAACACATCGGCCGATTCCCACCAAGGCAGGGTGGCCCGAAAAAGAAAAACTTTCATCATCATTCACTCCATCACTGTCTTGCCAGAAGGGTGCTTTACACTACAGTTATAAAACTGCAACATTAACACCCCTCCTTCAGAGTGCCGGCACTGTACTTCCCATCTCCAGAACTCAAGTCCGGCCTGCCGGTTTCCCTGAATCCCTTCATAAATGTTACTTTGCTCACACTCCAACAGCACGTCAAGTATTAAAAACCATATGCCTCCATTCACTCCTATCAAATACGCTCACACATGCTTGCTGGAAGTCCAAGCCCCTCGCACACAAAACTTCCTTTACCCCTCCCTCCAACCTTTCCTAGGCCGACCCCTACCCCGCCTTCCCCCCACTACAGATTTATACACTCTCGAAGTCACTCTGTCTCGTTCCATTCTCTCTACATGTCCAAACCACCTCAACAACCCCTCCTCAGCTCTCTGGACAATCGTTTTGGTAATCTCGCACCTCCTCCTAATTTCCAAACTCCGAATTCTCTGCATTATATTCACACCACACATTGACCTCAGACATGACATCTCCACTGCCTCCAGCCTTCTCCTCGTTGCAACATTCATCACCCATGCTTCACACCCATATAAGAGCGTTGGTATAACTATACTCTCATACATTCCCTCTTTACTTCCATGGACAAGGTTCTTTGTCTCCACAGACTCCGAAGTGCTCCACTCACCCTTTTCCCTCATCAATTCTATGATTCACCTCATCCTTCATAGACCCATCCGCCGACATGTCCACTCCCAAATATCTGAATACATTCACCTCCTCCATACTCTCTCCCTCCAATCTGATATCCAATCTTTCGTCACCTATTCTTTTTGTTATCCTCATCACCTTACTCTTTCCTATATTCACTTTCAATTTTCTTCTTTTACACACCCTACCAAATTCATCCACCAACCTCTGCAGCTTCTCTTCAGAATCTCCCAAAAGCACAGTGTCATCAGCAAAAAGCAACTGTGACAACTCCCACTTTGTATTTGCTTCTTTATCTTTTAGCCCAACACCTCTTGCCAAGACCCTCGCATTCACTTCTCTTACAACCCCATCTATAAATATATTGAACAACCACGGTGACATCACACATCCTTGTCTAAGGTCTACTTTTACTGGGAAATAGTCCCCTTCCCTCCTACACACTCTAACCTGAGCCTCACTATCCTCATAAAAACTCTTCACTGCTTTCAGTAACCTTCCTCCTATTCCATACACCTGCAACATCTGCCACATTGCCCCCTATCTACCCTATCATACGCCTTTTCCAAATCCATAAATGCCACAAAAACATCCTTACCCTTATCCAAATACTGTTCACCTATATGTTTCACTGTAAACACTTGGTCTACACACCCCCTACCTTTCCTAAAGCCCCCTTGTTCATCTGCTATCCTGCTTTCTGTTTTACTCTTAATTCTTTCAATAATAACTCTACCATACACTTTACCAGGTACACTCAACAGACTTATTCCCCTATAATTTTTGCACTCTCTTTTGTCCCCTTTGCCTTTATACAAAGGAACAATACACGCTCTCTGCCAATCCCTAGGTACCTTACCCTCATCCATACATTTATTAAATAATAGCATCAACCACTCCAAAATTATATCCCCACCTGCTTTTAACATTTCTATCTTTATCCCATCAATCCCAGCTGCCTTACCCCCTTTCATTCTACCCACTGCCTCACGAACTTTCCCTACACCCACAACTGGCTCTTCCACGCTCCTACAAGATGTTATTCCTCCTTGCCCTACACACGAAATCACAGCTTCCCTGTCTTCATCAACATTTAACAAATCCTCAAAATATTCTCTCCATCTTCCCGATACCTCTAACTCTCCATTTAATAACTCTCCTCTCCTATTTTTAACTGTCAAATCCATTTGTTCTCTAGGCTTCCTCAACTTATTAATCTCATTCCAAAACTTTTTCTTATTTTCAACAAAATTTGCTGATAACATCTCACCCACTCTCTTATCTGCTCTCTTTTTACATTGCTTCACCACTCTTTTAACCTCTCTTTTTCTCTCCATATACTCTTCCCTCCTTGCATCACTTCTACTTTGTAAAAACCTCTCATATGCTAACTTTTTCTCCCTTACTACTCTCTTTACATCATCATTCCACCAATCGCTCCTCTTCCCTCCCGCACCCACTCGCCTGTAACCACAAACTTCTGCTGAACACTCTAACACTACATTTTTAAATCTACCCCATACATTTTCGACCCCATTGCCTACACTCTCACTAGCCCATCTATCCTCCAATAGTTGTTTATATCTTACCCTAACTGCCTCCTCTTTTAGTTTATAAACCTTCACCTCTCTTTACTTACTGATTCTATTTTCCTTGTATCCCATCTACCTTTTACTCCCACTGTAGCTATAACTAAAAAGTGATCTGATATATCTGTAGCCCCTCTATAAACATGTACATCCTGAAGTCTACTCAACAGTCTTTTATCTACCAATACATAGTCCAACAAACTACTGTCATTACGCCCTACATCATATCTTGTATACTTATTTATCCTCTTTTTCTTAAAATATGTATTACCTATAACTAAACCCCTTTCTATACAAAGTTCAATCAAAGGGCTCCCATTATCATTTACACCTGGCACCCCAAACTTACCTACTACACCCTCTCTGCATGTTTCTCCCACTTTAGCATTTAGGTCCCCTACCACAATTACTCTCTCATTTGGTTCAAAAGTTCCTATACATTCGCTTAACATCTCCCAAAATCTCTCTCTCTCCTCTACACTCCTCTCTTCTCCAGGTGCATACACGCTTATTATGACCCACTTTTCGCATCCGACCCTTATATATATATATATATATATATATAAACTATCCAATATAAATGGTAGCTTAGTATTACAGTCTTAAAATTTAAACGTGTCTTGTAAATAAATTTTATCTTTCAATGTATCTTAAGTCCATTTAAACTCTCACTTAACCTCTTAAATATAATGCTGTAAAAAAAAATTTAATGTGTGGATTTAAACCTTTACTGGTAACCAGAATGTATTTTAAGTTTAGTGTCTTAGAGACTGAGGCAGTGAAGGAAACAAGTGAAGTACGATTGACCAGAAACAAGGACTAAGAAAGGTTAGAGGAAAGTTCTGGATAGGCAACAGAGTTGTGGATGTCTAATCTCATGGTTAAAATCATAACCGTAATTTTTAAAGGGGGGTGGATCGGTAAGCCAGCTGAAGGCCTCGATCAGATGACCAAAAGCTCCACCTACGGGTCATTATATGACTAAGATCCGCGTCATGAAACGCTAGTCTTGTTTCCTGACAAACCTTACCTGACCCAAGTTGTGGGTAAGTGGAACAAACTACCGAGTAGCGTCGCTGAAGTGAGAACTTTGGGTAACTTTAATAATACCTTGGACTAGTACGTGAGTGGGTGTATTTCAATCCCTAAAATAGATCAAAACAAACTTCCAGCGTATATGCACCAAAATACTCACCTCTCGGTGCATATAACATTGTGCCAAATAAGGATGGTTAATGGGGTTTAAAGCCTATCGACTGCATGATAATAATGAAAGTTGCTTGTTATCCCTTCACTTCAGTCAAGAATAATTTAATCCCAAATATAGCAGCATTGAAATTAAACTCTGTGAAATAAGACACTTGGGCGCTGTTAGGATATTAATGAGGAAACTTTTCGTAATGAATAACTTCTTCAGTCATGGTTAGAAAGGGTACAAAATACCAGAATGTGTCGATGCAAAATACCAGAATGTGTCGGTACAAAATACTGACGTTTCTCAGTATGGTATATAAGTATCTGGAGGTATACAAGCACCGTTGCTCTCAGTATACCTTAAGAAAGATACACTCATCAGTACAGTGGACCCCCGGTTTTCGTCATTAATTCGTTCCAGAATGCTGTTCAAGTGCCGTTACCAAACGAATTTGTTCCCATAAGGAATAATGTAAATTAGATTAGTTTTTAGACCCCCAAAAATACACTTACAAAAGCACTTACAAAAATACACTTACATAATTGTTCGAGTTGGGAGCTGTACGTAACTCGAGGTACCACTGTACTTTGCCGGGATCTTGAAAAAAATATAGTATATACAAGGGGCATGATGTAAATCTTTTATCAATCTTTTTTGACTGCAATTCAAATGTTGCATATTGGAAAGAAGGAAATCTTTCAATTTGCACATTTTAGCGTCAGTAAAGTTGCAGGGTGAGTCAGTGGAGAGTTGTTTTACTTTCGGCCATCAGTTAACCTGGCCAATAATAAGCTAAGATACCTTTCAGTTTACCCCTAAAAAATAGAATATGATACAACGTTCTCTTTGATGAATTACGGCAGGCACAAAATATTTCAAATGTCATGTACGTTTTTATTGAGGTCACACAGAATCACATAAAAAGTTACACTGGTCTTGAGGGCAACAAATGTTACACCAGTATGGAACCCACAACTGGTCAAGCACGTCAAGAAATTGCAGAAAGTATAAAAGTTTGCAACCAACTAGTCCCGGAACTAAGGGGTAAGTCCTATGAAGAGAGGCTAAGGGAATTCAGCCTGACGACACTGGAGGACATTAGGAATAGAGGGGACATGAAAACGACTTATAAAATATTGAGAGTATGAACAGGGACATAATGTTTGAGATGGGACACAGCAACAAGAGGGCACAACTAGATGTTAACAAATCAGATGAGTCATAGGGATGTTAGGAAATATTTCTTCAACCTTAGAGTTGTTAGGAAGTGGAAAAATCTGGAATGAAGCAGCAGAGGCATGATCCATACATAGCTTTAAGAGGTGGAACGATAAGACTCTTGGTGCCGGGAGAGAGTGCACCTAGTAGCGACCAGCGAAGAGGCGGGGCCAGGAGCTGTGATCCGACCCCTAAGGTGAGCGCATTATGTAGAATAAGCAAAATGGATGGAGATGCGAACCGTGGTGCGGACATGTAGCAGGTCCAGCGCTGTACTATCTACGTGCCAGCACCATGGTTCGAGTCACCGGCCACTCTTCTGTTTACTCATTGACAGTCACACACTCGGCAAGATAAGGTAGAGATTTTTTACGCTTTTTTTAATAAGCTGACTTGCCCATTTGGCCAGGTGATGTAACAGGTCTGGCCAGGTTACTGACGAAACAACTTTCAACATGACTCGTTTTCTCCGTGGCTGACCTGGCTTGTAGGGCCACATAGTTCAGCATCTTCCGTTATAACACCTCTGTAGCAAGTGCCAGCCAGCCAGCCAGCCAGCCAGCCAGCCAGCCAGCCAGCCAGCCAGCCAGCCAGCCAGGCGTGTCAGGGTGCGGATCGTGCTTTTTACAACGATCTACTCCCTGTGAATCTTTATTATGATTTAATAAGCCCTACGCAGAGGGAAACATTGTCTCAGTAAATGCTTGTTCGACAAGTTGTGTCTTCGTCTTCAGAGTTGTCAACAAAATTCACTCAAGTTAAATTCACTTCAACTTAAATCATCACAATGTATCCTAGTGTAAACAAAAATAAAATCACAATACTGTGTGGTTCAAACAATTCACAAATAACCCACAATTCGGAGAGGAAACATTATAGACAACTTTTCGATCCATCCTGGACAATTGTCAACCTGCAACTTGAGAAACGTCCAGCTAAGACCCAAACGTCGTCTGACGTTTCACCATCCGACATGTGTGTGTGTGTGTGTGTGTGTTTTAATTAGCTGTGTGGCCTAAATATCAACAGGTTTTTACACAAGATATTTTTTTTGCGAGACTCAGACTTGTGTATGACTGGGATTGTGTTTCATGGGGTTAAGCTCTAGCTCCTGGGTGGTTGGGCTAAGCTTTAGCTCCTGGGTGGTTGGGTTAAGCTCTAGCTCCTGGGAATAGGGGGTTAAGATCTAGCTCCTGGGAATAGGGGTTAAACCTTAGCTTCTATTAGTTTTAGTACGTAATAATATTGGTAGAATTACCGACAATATGTTAAGTAAAAGGACACAAATGCAACTAATGTGACATTTTATTGTGGCAACGTTTCGCTCTCCAGGAGCTTTTTCAAGCCGTTACAAGCGATACATGGCACCAATGAAGGAAAGAAACTTCTGTACTTGATACCCAGCAACCCTAAACCAGCACACATGTATGGCCTACCCAAGACTCATAAGCATAATATTCCTCTCAGACCAATCACATCAGGTATAGGCAGTGCACCACACAAACTAGCCGGAGTACTTGCCAAACATCTTTCCTGCCTTCTGGGGACCATCAGCCCCGCTCATCTTAAACATTCAGGCGACCTTCTCAACCGCATCCGAAATCTCTCCATCCGAAACAAGAAACTAAGCAGTTTGGACGTGACTTCCCTCTTCACTAAAGTACCTACCACACAAGCCATCGAGGTTCTACGACGTAAAGTCAATCAGGACTTTACCCTTCCTCTACCTCCCGGAGATTTTGTTGACCTTATTGAACTCTGTGTTAATTTCAACTGTTTCTCTTTCAATAAGAGGCTCTACAAACAAACATACGGCATGGGAATGGGGTCCCCCATCAGTGCCGTCTTAGCTAACTTGTACATGGAACACCTAGAGGCTGAGCACTTCGCCAACATCATCCCCTCAAGCGTCACTTGGTTACGTTACGTAGACGACGTCCTCGTAATAACTCCCAAACGTTTTGATGTACGGAATCTTCAGGCAAGGCTCAACGCAGTTGAACCGGCGATCCAGTTTACACTAGAAGAAGAGTCCAATGACAAGCTACCCTTTCTAGACGTCCTCATCCACAAAGTAGATAACAACCTAAGATTTCAAGTTTACCGGAAACCTACAAATAAAAATGATCTCACACACTTCTATTCCAGTCAAGATACTAAGACCAAAAGAGGTATCATCATCGGATTTTTCCTAAGAGCTTACCGAATTTGTAGTCCTGAGTTTCTTGACGAGGAATGTACATACATTCACCAAACCTTCACTGATTTACATTTTCCTTCCTTTCATCAAGATTGCAGAAAGCTTCAGATCATTATTATCACGCGTCAACACCACTCCAACAAAGTTATAATCTCCCAAACCAGGTTGCATCCAACATTTCTAAGTATTTGAAGCTACACTAGAGTCGCCATCTTCCATACTTCTATAAAGGATCTACCAGGAAAATCCAAGCACCTTGACTCAGTCAACCAGGTCTCATATACCCTGTGGAGCTGGAAATTTGTGAGAAACGCAAGACCTTTGAAACCCTCATGAACAATTATGCATGTAGAACGTAACTGAACAACGCTGCTACAACACCGTTCCAACAATCATCTCATGAAATTCAAAGACGCGACTGTAATAAAAACTAATTTGTAGACATGGCCTTGAATCAGCACTATCGCTGTTTCTAACAAAATTAACAAAAAAGGCAGCTTCACATTCTGAAGTCTTGCAGAATCCTCTGAAAACAGTAACCTACCATCAATAGTTCTCCTGTAATCAACACAAGCACATCGTAGATGTGGAACACTCCTACAGGCCTTCTATTCAACCTCCAGCAGAATGATTTGTCTAACCTATTTATACTACCCATGAATGTTTATCACTTTACTCATGGCAATTGATTGTTCACCTTATTGTATTCTACTACTACTACGACTTATATCACTACTCTTCTACCACCTGTATCACTCATGGAGTTAATATATCTCTGTGTCCATACGCTGTAACGGCTTGAAGCTCCTGAGGCGAAACGTTGACATAAAATGTCACATTAGTTGCATTTGTGTCCTTTTACTTAACATAGTTTTAGTACGTTTGAGTGTTTTGAGTATTTGTGAAAGTGTGTTTTGAGTGCTTGTGTGTGTGTGTGTGTGTTTTGAGTAACTGTGTTTATCGTTAGTATATATTGTTTTTAGTGTCTGTGTTTTTATTGTTAGCGTTCTGAGTTCATTAAAGTGTATTTTGAGTACTTGTGTGTGTGTGTGTGTGTGTGTACTCACCTATTTGTGGTTGCAGGGGTCGAGACTCAACTCCTGGCCCCGCTTCTTCACTGATCGCTACTAGGTGTCCTCTCTCCCTGGTCCATGAGCTTTATCATACCTCGTCTTAAAACTATGTATGGTTCTGCCTCCACTACATCACTTGCCAGACTGTTCCACTTCCTGACTACTCTACGACTGAAAAAATACTTCCTGACATCCCTTTGACTCATCTGAGTCTTCATCTTCCAATTGTGACTCCTTGTTTGTATCCCATCTCGCAGTATTTTGTATGTAGTTATCATGTCTTCCCTAACCCTCCTGTCCTCCAGTGTCGTCAGACCGATTTCCCTTAACCTTTCTTCGTAGGACATTCCCCTTAGCTCTGGAACTAGCCTTGTTGCAAATCTTTGCACTTTCTCTAATTTCTTGACGTGCTTGACCAGTTGTGGGTTCCAAACTGGTGCTGTATACTCTAGTATGGGCCTGACGTACACGGTGTACAGTGTCTTAAACGATTCCTTACTAAGGTATCGGAACGCTATTCTCAGGTTTGCCAGGCGCCCGTATGCAGCAGCAGTTATCTGGTTGATGTGTGCTTCCGGAGACGTGCTCGGTGTTATACTCACCCTAAGATCTTTCTCCTTGAGTGAGGTTTGCAGTCTTTGGCCACCTAGCCTATACTCTGTCTGCGGTCTTCTTTGCCCTTCCCCGCATGTCCAGCATGTCCAGGTCTCTTTATAGTCCTGCCTGATCCTCATCTGATTTAAATCTCCTCATTAACTTCACATCATCTGCGAACAGGGACACTTCTGAGTCTATCCCTTCCGTCATGTCATTCACGTATACCAAAAATAGCACTGGTCATAGGACTGACCCCTGTGGAACCCCGCTCGCCACAGGCGCCCACTGTGATACCTCATCACGTACCATGACTCGTTGTTGCCTCCCTGTCAGGTATTCTCTGATCCATTGCAGTGCCCTTCCTGTTACACGTCCCTGATCCTCTAGCTTCTGCACTATTCTCTTGTGAGGAACTGTATCGAAGGCCTTCTTGCAGTCCAAGAAAATGCAATCAACCCACCCCTCTCTCTCGTGTCTTACCTCTGTTACCTTGTCATTAAACTCCAGAAGGTTTATGACACAGGATTTGCCTTCCATGAATCCGTGCTGGTTGTCGTTTATAATCTTGTTCCGTTCCAGGTGCTCTACCATTCTCCTCCTGATAAGCTTTTCCATGACTTTGCATACTATAAACATCAGTGACACTGGTCTATAGCTTAGTGCCTCGTTTCTGTTTCCTTTCTTAAAAATGGGGACTACATTTGCCGTCTTCCATACCTCAGGTAGTTGCCCAGTTTCAAGGGATGTGTTGAAAATTATGGTTAGTGGCACACACAACATCTCTGCTCCCTCTCTAAGGACCCACGGTGAGATGTTGTCCGGTCCCATCGCCTTTGAGGTATCAAAGTCACTGAGCAGCTTCTTCACCTCCTCCTCAGTTGTGTGTATTTCATCAATCCAACACGTGTGTATGTGTGTGTGTGTGTGTGTGTGTATGTGTGTGTATGTGTGTGTGTGTGTGTTGTGAGTGTGTGTATGTGTGTGTTGTGAGTGTGTGTGTGTGTGTGTGTGTGTGTGTGTGTGTTGTGAGTGTGTGTATGTGTGTGTGTGAGAGAGTGTGTGTGTGAGAGTGTGTGTGTGTGTGCGTACTCACCTAATTGTACTCACCTAATTGTGGTTGCAGGGGTCGAGACTCAGCTCCTGGCCCCACCTCTTCGCTGTCCGCTACTGGGTCTCTGCTCTCCCTGCTCCATGAGCTTTATCATACCTTGTCTTAAAACTATGTATGGTTCCTGCCTCCACTATATCTTTCTCTAGACTATTCCACTTCCTGACTACTCTGTGGCTGAAGAAATGCTTCCTAACATCCCTTTGACTCATCTGAGTCTTCAGCTTCCAGTTGTGTCACCTTGTTTCTGTGTTCCCTCTCTGGAACATCCTGTCACTGTCTACCTTGTCGATTCCCCGCAGTATTTTGTATGTCGTTATCATGTGTGTGTGTGTGTGTGTGTGTGTGTGTTATGGTTTATGAGTCAATGTTAAACCTCCAGAATTTTAAATTGAAAGACAAAAATCCAACCACTCGACAGTCGCCCAACCTTACCCCCCCCTCCTCCCCCCAAAAAAAAAAGTTTCAGAAGTGAACAAAATGAAGGAGACTTACAGCCCTATCGTATTATTATTATTATTATTATTATTATTATTATTATTATTACATTATGGGAATGAATGTGTGATTTATGTCATTTCCTAAGCGTATGCCTAAGTTTCTTTGGCTCCTGCTTACCCCTGTTGACTCAGCAGTAAATAGGTAAGCCGGGTAGCATCCTGGGAGTGGTTGTATAAGGGCTGGAAAAATAACAAGTTTTAAATGAATTGATAATGTTCCGTCTCAAAATTTAAAGTTAATTGTCTGGTAAGGAACTGACCGCTGGAGGGCCGAGAGGCGTTCATAGTCGAGATTGACCTTTGACACGGCCTAACGGCAGTGATCACGTAAAAGACTTGTGATTCAAGTAACGGTTATACTACTACTATCACTGAACTACTAGTGACACTGAGGGTTCGGGTTTGATTCCCGGCAGGGGTGCAAACACTGAACGCGTTTCCTTAAACCTGTTGTCCTGTTCACCTAGTAAGTAGGTACCTTTGTGTTAGTCGACTTGTGTGGGTCGCATCCTGGGGGACAGGATTAAGGACCCCAATGGAAATAAGACAGACAGTCCCTCGATGACGCACTGCCTTTCTTGGGTTTTCCTGAGTGACTAACCCTCCGGGGTTAAACATCCGAACAAAATCTTATTTTATGAGTAGAACAAACTCCCCAGTAGCGTCATTGAAGCTAAAACGTTGTGTAGTTTTTAAAATAAATTAGACAAATACATGAGTGCGTGTGAGTGGATGTGATTTGGACCTGATTAGCTTAGGCCAGTAGGCCTGATGCAGTGCTCCTTCTTTTTTATGTTCTCGCGTACTTATTTAAAGTTACGTGAATATGGGCAGCAGGTGGTAAGGATACTTGTCCATTCGCTCCTACCTGGCGATCGAACTTGGTGAGCCTTTCCTTAGTGAGCCGAAGATTCTAAGCAACGAGCTACTGGTAAACAAGGTTGTGGTGTCGTCAACTCGCCCTTGCAAGCTTGCAACACCAGTGCAACGTCTCGATCAACAGGTGTGCGTGGTCACCTTCTCTCCTGAGCGTCAATGAATCTCTCACCGCCGGTAGTTTAACTTCGCATGGCCAGAGAAATAATTTCTTGTGGCCAGGTCAGGAATGTGGTGCGGTTGAGTCACTTGGTGGAAGGTGCGTTCAAGGTGCGTTCGCCTAGTATGAGGGAACAGGGTAGTCTAGAGTGGGTGATTCACCTGCTGGAAGGTGGGTACAGTGTGGTGCTTCACCTAGTATGTGGGAGCGGGGTCGTCCAGGGAGGGCAGCTCCTCGAGACTTAAGCTTGAGCTGTATGAGTAAAAGGTACGAGTGGCAGCTTTACAAGTCAAATTATACCATTCGCGACGTTTCACGTTTCTTCAAGTCACCTGATAAAGATCTAAACATAGCGAAACGTTGTCCTAATAAAAGCTTGTTCTACAACTTGGCTCTGTCTTTTCGTAGTTGTGGGCAAAACGCCACCTCATCTAAGTGAGTGCAGTTAGGAAGCGTGTCTGTTTCTCACTGAGCAGACGGTGGATCGAGTCTCGACCACAGGGCATAATTGCTCGTGTTTATATGATCACAGTGATGCCTTAAAAGCGTTTAGTCCCGTGTGTACTGTAGTTATTGAGGTTAAACACTTGGTACACTCCTCCTAAAGTTCTCTACAAACGGGATGTGTCTTGATGCTGGTTAGGTTAGGTTAAGAGTCGTCAGGAAACAGGACAGTCGTATGATGACCCACAGCTGGAGCTTTTATTCATCTGACCGAGGCTGTCCACCGGTGAATTGCTCTTGACACAGTAATTCGGACTTCCCCTTCCCTTTCTCTACCCTCCCCTTCCTATCCCCTCCTTCTTCTACCTTGTGAAACCTCATTCCGTCCCATTTCCCTGACCCAGTTTGACCTCTACGGGTCAGAGACATTGCAACCTTGTCAGCGGTGGGGTTAAACTGGTGAGGTTCCTGATATCTTGCCGGGTCGTTAATCTCCTGTTGGACTCCGTTGCGTAAGTAGCAGCTTTGTCTGAAGCACAGGGTGCGCCGTTCAAGGTTCAACCATAATCTCTTATTTAAGAAAGGTGGCTGAGAGTGCGCTTCGAATGTGAGCTAGTTCGTGACGGTATCTGACTCCTGGTCTCGTTTTGGGAATGAAGGTTTCAGGTCGCCACGGGAGAGAAAGAGAGAGAGAGAGAGAGGAAGGGCTTACAGTTCACTCCCATAACAGCTGGGATAAAGGGAAAAGACATGCTACAGATCAAGCCTTCATTTGAACAACAAATGTATCGCTCTATGCGATACATTAAATTACATGAAGACCCTTAAATTACATTCACTTGTAAGACGTAGAATGAGGGGAGACATGATCGAGGTATACAAGTGGAAAATGGGTATTAACAAAGGGGATATAAATAAGGTCTTGAGGGTATCTCTCCAAGAGAGAACCCGCAATAATGGATTCAAGTTAGATAAGTTTAGATTTAGAAAGGATATAGGAAAGTATTGGTTTGGAAATAGGGTAGTTGATGAATGGAACAGTCTGCCTAGTAGGGTTATTGAAGCAAGGACCTTGGGTAGTTTTAAATTTAGGTTGGATAAATTCATGAGTGAAAGGGGTTGGATTTGAGTGGGAATTGCACATGAGTAAATAAAATTATCAAAGCTTATTTTTTGGGTAGCATTGAAAATTAGGTTGAACAAATATTCTGTTGGTGGGATGGAATGTGAAGGACCTGCCTAGAATGGGCCAACAGGCCTGCTGCAGTGTTCCTCCTTTCTTATGTTCTTATGTTCTTATCTGCAAACAAAATGGGTTTGAGTAGTTGTGATGCATTCGGTAGGTCATTTATGTAAATGAGGAATAGGAGTGGCCCCAGGACACTACCTTGAGGGACACCGACTGTAATTTGTTGTGTGGAAGAGTTCTCTCCATTTGTGTTCACGTACTGACTTCTGTTGCTAAGGTACGACTTTAGGTAGTTGAGGGGGTGCCCCCTAATACCATAGTGCGCTAATTTTGTGAGCAATAAATCATGGTCGACTGTAGAGTTGTAGATGCGTGGAACAATCTTCCGAGTAGGATGATAGAGGCTAGGACCTTGGGTGGCTTTAAAAAGAGATTGGACAAATATATGAGTGGGAGGGGCTGGGTTTGATTAGTGTCGTGAGTACAGGAGTAAATTCTTAGGTAGTGGTGGTTTTGATAAGGACCTGCCTTGTATGGGCCAGTAGGCCTTCTGCAGTGTTCCTCCATTCTTATGTTTCTTATGTTCTTATGCTGAAGCTGTAAGGAGATAAATGGTATATAAGGTACCGACATGATGGGAAAAAAAATAGACACATATGCAGTATAATGCGATCCTTTATTAACTACGTTTCGTCCACACAGTGTGGGCTTCATCACAAACACATCTGTTCGTGACTTGATAAAGTCCACACTGTGTGGGCGAAACGTAGTCAATAAAGAATCGCATTATACTTCATTTGTATCTATTTTTCCACCAGTAGGGGATGCCCAACCACCCTGAAATATATCATTGGTCCAGATTGTAAACAAAAATATCATCCCGTCTTCCAAAGAATTACTGACTTTAAAGCACCCATTGCACTCCATTGATTTTAAAACGTGATAGAACGTTCCCTTACTCTCGTATAGACTGCCCAATATTATTTTACCTCAGCATCAAATTCAGGGTCCCGCACGCATGACTTACGTGTTACGTGTGACGTATAACCTGCGTGTGTCCCGACTCCTCATCTTCTTTAAGAATCGACAGATGAGATGAATCTTGAGATAAATGTTATGTTGCTGTTGCTTTGGACGCTGTTTGTGTACTTGCTGCTGTTGATGTTGCTGTTGCTGTAATATTTGTTATTACTGGTTGTTTTGGTTGCTGCTGTGCTGCTACTGTGCTGCTGCTGCTGTGCTGCTGCTCTGCTGCTGCTGCGTGTGTGTGCTCTTGACGTCAGCGCTGCTGTATCAGTGCTGTGTCTCAACACTTCTGAAAGAGGGACATTTTATGACGTCTGTTTTTGTATTGACGTTACAACTGAGTTTGAAGAGTGACTACTGAAGTAGAAACGTGTAAGACACAACGTTTCTTGTGTCACAAGTTAATGATCTAAGTCTAGGCGAAACGTCGTCATAAACTTCAGTCTCATATGTGCGGGTTATTTGTATATAGAATAACTTTTATTCTGACAACGTTTCTCTGTGCTGAGTTTTATCAAGATATACAGAGCGAAACGTTGTCCCAGTGAAAATTTGTTCTACGTGTGTTTCGCCCTCAGTACCGTCGGTCGCGAGCAGTGTGACTTCAGTACCGTCGGTCGCGAGCAGTGTGACTTCAGTACCGTCGGTCGCGAGCACTGTGACTTCAGTACCGTCGGTCGCGAGCAGTGTGACTTCAATACCGTCGGTCGCGAGCAGTGTGACTTAAGTACCGTCGGTCGCGAGCAGTGTGACTTCAGTACCGTCGGTCGCGAGCAGTGTGACTTAAGTACCGTCGGTCGCGAGAGTGTGGATTCAGTACCGTCGGTCGCGAGCAGTGTGACTTCAGTACCGTCGGTCGCGAGCAGCGTGACTTCAGTACCGTCGGTCGCGAGCAGTGTGACTTCAGTACCGTCGGTCGCGAGCAGTGTGACTTCAGTACGTCGGTCGCGAGCAGTGTGACTTCAGTACCGTCGGTCGCGAGCAGTGTGACTTCAGTACCATCGGTCGCGAGCACTGTGACTTCAGTACCGTCGGTCGCGAGCACTGTGACTTTAGTACCGTCGGTCGCGAGCAGTGTGACTTCAGTACCGTCGGTCGCGAGCACTGTGACTTCAGTACCGTCGGTCGCGAGCAGTGTGACTTCAGTACCGTCGGTCGCGAGCAGTGTGACTTCAGTACCGTCGGTCGCGAGCACTGTGACTTCAGTACCGTCGGTCGCGAGCAGTGTGACTTCAGTACCGTCGGTCGCGAGCACTGTGACTTCAGTACCGTCGGTCGCTAGCAGTGTGACTTCAGTACCGTCGGTCGCGAGCAGTGTGACTTCAGTACCGTCGGTCGCGAGCACTGTGACTTCAGTACCGTCGGTCGCGAGCACTGTGACTTCAGTACCGTCGGTCGCGAGCACTGTGACTTCAGTACCGTCGGTCGCGAGCACTGTGACTTCAGTACCGTCGGTCGCTAGCAGTGTGACTTCAGTACGTCGGTCGCGAGCAGTGGACTTCAGTACCGTCGGTCGCGAGCACTGTGACTTCAGTACCGTCGGTCGCGAGCAGTGTGACTTCAGTACCGTCGGTCGCGAGCACTGTGACTTCAGTACCGTCGGTCGCAGCACTGTAGACTTCAGAACACGTCTGGTCGCTAGACAAGTGGGACTCTCAGTACTCAGTCGGTCGTCGAGTTATTTGATATAGAACTCTGTCGCACGTTCCTAGTGTGATTTCAGTACCGATCGGTCGCTAGCAGTGTGATTCCAGTACCGTCGGTCGCGAGCAGTGTGACTTCAGTACCGTCGGTCGCTAGCAGTGTGACTTCAGTACCGTCGGTCGCGAGCACTGTGACTTCAGTACCGTCGGTCGCAGCAGTGTGACTTCAGTACCGTCGGTCGCGAGCAGTGTGACTTAAGTACCGTCGGTCGCGAGCACTGTGACTTCAGTACCGTCGGTCGCAGCAGTGTGACTTAAGTACCGTCGGTCGCGAGATGTGGATTCAGTACCGTCGGTCGCGAGCACTGTGACTTCAGTACCGTCGGTCGCAGCAGCGTGACTTCAGTACCGTCGGTCGCGAGCACTGTGACTTCAGTACCGTCGGTCGCGAGCAGTGTGACTTCAGTACCGTCGGTCGCGAGCAGTGTGACTTCAGTACCGTCGGTCGCGAGCACTGTGACTTCAGTACCGTCGGTCGCGAGCATGTGACTTCAGTACCGTCGGTCGCGAGCACTGTGACTTCAGTACCGTCGGTCGCTAGCATGTGACTTCAGTACCGTCGGTCGCGAGCACTGTGACTTCAGTACCGTCGGTCGCGAGCACTGTGACTTCAGTACCGTCGGTCGCTAGCAGTGTGACTTCAGTACCGTCGGTCGCGAGCAGTGTGACTTCAGTGTGATAATATGCATAGCAACATACCTACAGTCATGGACGTGTATCCAACATGATGAGGTGTTTATAATGATGACAATTAAAAAAATACTTTCGCTCTTTTTTTTAAGCTAACATATGTTTTCATGATTATTTGTGGTAGATAAGTAGAGAAGGTGACGCTGGTGGCGCTGATGGTGGTAGCGCTGATGGTGGTGGCGCTGGTGGTGGTGGCGCTCGTGGTGGTAGCGCTGGTGGTGGTGGCGCTGGTGGTGGTGGCGCTGGTGGTGGTGGCGCTGGTGGTAGTAGCGCTGATGGTGGTGGCGCTGGTGGTGGTGGCGCTGATGGTGGTGGCGCTGGTGGTGGTGGCGCTGGTGGTGGTGGCGCTGGTGGTGGTAGCGCTGGTGGTGGCGCTGGTGGTGGTGGCGCTGGTGGTGGTGGCGCTGGTGGTGGTGGCGCTGGTGGTGGTAGCGCTGATGGTGGTGGCGCTGGTGGTGGTGGCGCTGGTGGTGGTGGCGCTGATGGTGGTGGCGCTGATGGTGGTAGCGCTGATGGTGGTGGCGCTGGTGGTGGTGGCGCTGGTGGTGGTGGCGCTGGTGGTGGTAGCGCTGGTGGTGGTGGCGCTGGTGGTGGTTGTGGTCGTGTATCAGTTCACAGAAATGTCTCCTGGCGCTGCGCTTCGTCTTATGTTAACCAACTTCGGTGGTTAATCCACTGTTAAATAACTGAGATTCAGCAGCAAATTGGTGCTACTCTTCCTCGCTAAAAAAACAAAAAACAAGATTTTTTTTTAAATATGAATCGGTAAATGCATGTAGGTCATGGAAGGCAAGTAGTGCTGGAGTGCTGGAGTCTGGAGTGCTGGAGTCTGGAGTGCTGGAGTCTGGAGTGCTGGAGTCTGGAGTGCTGGAGTCTGGAGTGCTGGAGTGCTGGAGTCTGGAGTGCTGGAGTGCTGGAGTCTGGAGTGCTGGAGTCTGGAGTGCTGGAGTGCTGGAGTCTGGAGTGCTGGAGTCTGGAGTGCTGGAGTGCTGGAGTCTGGAGTGCTGGAGTCTGGAGTGCTGGAGTCTGGAGTGCTGGAGTCTGGAGTGCTGGAGTGCTGGAGTGCTGGAGTCTGGGCTGGAGTGCTGAGTGCTGAGTCTGGAGTGCTGGAGTCTGGAGTGCTGGAGTCTGAGTGCGGAGTCTGGAGTGCTGGAGTCTGGAGTGCTGGAGTCTGAGTGCTGGAGTCTGGAGTGCTGGAGTCTGGAGTGCTGGAGTGCTGGAGTCTGGAGTGCTGGAGTCTGGAGTGCTGGAGTCTGGAGTGCTGGAGTCTGGAGTGCTGGAGTGCTGGAGTCTGGAGTGCTGGAGTGCTGGAGTCTGGAGTGCTGGAGTCTGGAGTGCTGGAGTCTGGAGTGCTGGAGTCTGGAGTGCTGGAGTCTGGAGTGCTGGAGTCTGGAGTGCTGGAGTGCTGGAGTCTGGAGTGCTGGAGTCTGGAGTGCTGGAGTGGAGGCTGGAGTGCTGGAGTCTGGAGTGCTGGAGTCTGGAGTGCTGGAGTCTGGAGTGCTGGAGTGCTGGAGTCTGGAGTGCTGGAGTGCTGGAGTCTGGAGTCTGGAGTCTGGAGTGCTGGAGTCTGGAGTCGTCTGGAGTCTGGGGTCGAGTGCGGGAGTCGGCTGGAGTCTGAGTCTGAGTGCTGGAGTCTGGAGTGCTGGAGTCTGGAGTCTGGAGTGCTGGAGTCTGGAGTGCTGGAGTCTGGAGTGCTGGAGTCTGGAGTGCTGGAGTCTGAGTGCTGGAGTCTGGAGTGCTGGAGTCTGGAGTGCTGGAGTCTGGAGTGCTGGAGTGCTGGAGTGCTTGGAGTGCTGGAGTCTGGAGTGCTGGAGTCTGGAGTGCTGGAGTCTGGAGTGCTGGAGTCTGGAGTGCTGGAGTCTGGAGTGCTGGAGTCTGGAGTGCTGGAGTGCTGGAGTGCTGGAGTCTGGAGTGCTGGAGTCTGGAGTGCTGGAGTCTGGAGTGCTGGAGTGGAGTGCTGGAGTCTGGAGTGCTGAGTCTGGAGTGCTGGAGTCTGGAGTGCTGGAGTCTGAGTCTGGAGTGCTGGAGTGCTGGAGTCTGAGTGCTGGAGTCTGGAGTGCTGGAGTGCTGGAGTCTGAGTGCTGGAGTGCTGGAGTGCTGAGTCTGAGTGCTGGAGTCTGGAGTGCTGGAGTCTGGAGTCTGGAGTGCTGAGTCTGAGTGCTGGAGTGCGGAGTCTGGAGTGCTGGAGTCTGAGTGCTGGAGTGCTGGAGTGCTGGAGTGCTGGAGTCTGGAGTGCTGGAGTGCTGGAGTGCTGGAGTGCTGGAGTGCTGGAGTCTGGGTCTGAGTGCTGGAGTGCTGGAGTCTGGGAGTGCTGGAGTCTGGGTGCTGGAGTCTGGAGTGCTGGAGTCTGGAGTGCTGGAGTCTGGAGTGCTGGAGTGCTGGAGTCTGGAGTGCTGGAGTCTGGTCTGGAGTCTGGGCGGGTCTGGAGTCTGGAGTCTGGAGTGCTGGAGCTGGCTGGAGTCTGGAGTGCTGGAGTCTGGAGTGCTGGAGTCTGGGTCTGAGTGCTGGAGTCTGGAGTGCTGGAGTGCTGGAGTCTGGGTGCTGGAGTCTGGAGTGCTGGAGTCTGGAGTGCTGGAGTCTGGAGTGCTGGAGTCTGGAGTGCTGGAGTGCTGGAGTCTGGAGTGCTGGAGTCTGGAGTGCTGGAGTCTGGAGTGCTGGAGTCTGGAGTGCTGGAGTGCTGGAGTCTGGAGTGCTGGAGTCTGGAGTGCTGGAGTCTGGCGTGCTGGAGTCTGGCGTGCTGGAGTCTGGAGTGCTGGAGTCTGGAGTGCTGGATGGTGCTGGAGTCTGGCGTGCTGGAGTCTGGAGTGCTGGAGTCTGGAGTGCTGGAGTGCTGGAGTCTGGGTGCTGGAGTCTGGAGTGCTGGAGTGCTGGAGTCTGGAGTGCTGGAGTCTGGAGTGCTGGAGTCTGGGGAGTGCTGGAGTCTGGAGTGCTGGAGTCTGGAGTGCTGGAGTCTGGAGTCTGGAGTGCTGGAGTCTGGAGTGCTGGAGTCTGGAGTGCTGGAGTCTGGAGTGCTGGAGTCTGGAGTGCTGGAGTCTGGAGTGCTGGAGTGCTGGAGTCTGGAGTGCTGGAGTCTGGAGTGCTGGAGTCTGGAGTGCTGGAGTCTGGAGTGCTGGAGTCTGGAGTGCTGGGTGCTGGGGAGTCTGGAGTGCTGAGTCTGGCGTGCTGGAGTCTGGAGTGCTGAGTCGTGCGAGTCTGGAGTGCTGGAGTCTGGAGTGCTGGAGTCTGGAGTGCTGGAGTGCTGGAGTCTGGAGTGCTGGAGTCTGGAGTGCTGGAGTGCTGGAGTCTGGCGTGCTGGAGTCTGGAGTGCTGGAGTCTCCATCCGCTAATCACGAGACTGAAACTCTCTCTCAGCAAAGTTTTTTTCTTATTAGGAAAAAAGCAAACATTGGTTAACATTGTTTGTTAGTGTGTAAGTTTGCGAGTGCTTCTCTGTTATGTTAGGGATCACTGCCCGCTAAATGAACTGATAATTTTAGCCTCACAAATTCTCTGTACATTCATTCTAGTGGATAAAAGACAATAGATGAAGGAGACAAGACCAGCGTCACTCGTGCACAAACATGGAACACACTTACTTGAATTGTAGAGAATTCCTGTCTAAGGTGTGTTGCTTGGGAGGAAGGCCTTGTGTTGCAAGATGACCTGTAAATAATGATAAGCTTGGAAATGTGTTACCTAAATACAGGGTTAATAAACAGTTCCTAACCCCAGTCAACAGGCAACATCATGAACACTAAGGTATTAAGAACTGTATGTATATCTTACCTATCTGGGTTTACACTCCACTTAAAATCGGAATGATGACGATCAGGTGAATAAGTAAACTGATCACAGAATGGCTACTCTGGCTAGTAAATCATTAATCATGACTCCGTCACGAAACCCTCCTGATACGTTCGTGTGAGAAGCTCTCCCTAGCTGCCTCTACTGCTCACCTTGCTCAGGCATCTAGTATTTTGATGGGTGGGGGCAGAGTATCCCCAACCGTTGATGCACTTGTGCTATAGGTTTAATTTATGAGAGTTAGTCTCCAGCTCCGTGGCGAACTGAAACGACAATGGCTTCTACTGGCCCGGCGACCCACGGCTCAAACAATATCTAATCCCTACCGAGGCCTGGTCATGGACAAGGCCGCGGGGGCGGTGAGTCCCCCCCTGGGACACCCTCTAGGTATACTAAATAACATTGCTCCCAAAGGCAAAGATCTGATATAATTCTCTCCAATATTGATATTAAATTAATAATGAAGATTAAATCTCTAAAAAAGTGAGTGTTGACATTTTAAGTTAAGCTGCACCTCCTGGATCACGCACAATATTAATATATACGATATTCGAATTATTTACTAAATATTCGATATTCAAACATTGGTGAGAGGTCTTCAGCTCTTACATGCCAAATTTTCCACAGTTATTACCGAGGAAAATCAGAGAGCACGAGTCAAGGTCGATAATGTGAACCCTAGGAACGAACACACACACACAGGCCCCTGGCAGTGAAAGCTGTCTCAGCAAGCACACTCTCCTTGCTGTTGGTCATGTTTGAAGACAGTAATGCTCCACAGGAAGTGTGACTTAATATCCCGCTCGTAGTGGATAATATTACGCCAGTGTTAAATATTATCACTCTTGTAGTGGGTAAAGTATTATCACTCTTCTAGGGAGTAATATCAAATCTGTAGCGGATAATATAACGCCATTATAGGATAATATCGAACCTGTAGAGGGCAATACCTCTCCTGTTATGGAAAATACAACCACATTGTGGTGATGTATGGTGGTGGTGACAGTGGTAGTGATGTGTGATGACAGTGGTGGTGGTGGTGATGATGACAGTGGTGGTAATGATGTGTGGTGGTGATGACAGTGGTAGTGATGTGTGGTGATGACAGTGGTGGTGGTAGTGATGAGTGGTGGTGATGACAGTGGTGGTAGTGGTCATGTGTGGTGGTGATGCCAGTGGTGGTTGTGGTGATTTTGGTGATGTGTGGTGGTTGTGGTGATGTATGGTGGTGGTGATGACAGTGGTGGTGATGACAGTGGTGGTGATGACAGCGGTGGTTGTGGTAGTGGTGACGTGTGTTGGTAGTGATGATGTGTGGTGGTGGTGACAGTGGTAGTGATGATGTGTGGTGGTGGTGGTGGTGACAGTGGTAGTGGTGGTGGTGACAGTGGTAGTGGTGGTGGTGACAGTGGTAGTGGTGGTGGTGACAGTGGTGGTAGTGATGTGTGGTGGTGATGACAGTGGTAGTGATGTGTGGTGATGAGAGTGGTGGTGGTGGTGATGAGAGTGGTGGTGATGACAGTGGTGGTAGTGGTGATGTGTGGTGGTGATGACAGTAGTGGTTGTGGTGATTTTGGTGATGTGTGGTGGTTGTGGTGATGTGTGGTGGTGGTGATGACAGTGGTGGTGATGACAGCGGTGGTTGTGGTAGTGGTGACTTGTGTTGGTAGTGATGATGTGTGGTGGTGGTGGCGATGTGTGGTGGTGGTGACAGTGGTAGTGATGATGTGTGGTGGTGGTGACAGTGGTAGTGGTGGTGGTGACAGTGGTGGTAGTGATGTGTGGTGGTGATGACAGTGGTAGTGATGTGGGGTGATGACAGTGGTGGTGGTGGTGATGAGAGTGGTGGTGATGACAGTGGTGGTAGTGGTGATGTGTGGTGGTGATGACAGTGGTGGTTGTGGTGATTTTGGTGATGTGTGGTGGTTGTGGTGATGTGTGGTGGTGGTGATGACAGTGGTGGTGATGACAGCGGTGGTTGTGGTAGTGGTGACGTGTGTTGGTAGTGATGATGTGTGGTGGTGGTGGCGATGTGTGGTGGTGGTGACAGTTCTAGTGATGATGTGTGGTGGTGGTGGTGGTGACAGTGGTAGTGGTGGTGGTGACAGTGGTACTGGTGGTGGTGACAGTGGTAGTGGTTGTGGTGACAGTGGTGGTAGTGATGTGTAGTGGTGATGACAGTGGTAGTGATGTGTGGTGATGACACTGGTGGTGGTGGTGATGAGAGTGGTGGTGATGACAGTGGTGGTAGTGGTGATGTGTGGTGGTGATGACAGTGGTGGTTGTGGTGATTTTGGTGATGTGTGGTGGTTGTGGTGATCGTGGTGGTGATGACAGTGGTGTGTGACAGCGTGGTTAGTGGTGACTGTGTTGTAGTGATGATTGTGGTGGTGGTGACAGTGGTAGTGATGATGTGTGGTGGTGGTGGTGACAGTGGTGGTGGTGACAGTGGTGGTGACTGGTAGTGGTGGTGGTGACAGTGGTGGTGACTGTATGGTGGTACAGTGTAGTAGTGTGTGGTGGTGACAGTGAGTGATGATGTGGTGACGTGAGTGGTGGTGGTGCAGGGGTGACTGTAGTGGTGGTGGTGGTGGTGATGGTATTAACTGTGTTTCCTGCTTTATGACTCGAACACTTCCATTATTTTTTTTTGTCAGTTAAGATAAACTTTCATTATTTCTATAAAGTCGTGACTCATCTCTCTTACTGTTGATACAACAAAACTGTTGACCAGATTCATTCACCAGTTGGAATATACTTCCTCGTATATTAACATATTCGGCAGGACATATATATATATATATATATATTTTTTTTTTTTTTTTTTTTTTTAACACATCGGCCGATTCCCACCAAGGCAGGGTGGCCCGAAAAGAAAACTTTCATCATCATTCACTCCATCACTGTCTTGCCAGAAGGGTGCTTTACACTACAGTTATAAAACTGCAACATTACACCCTCCTTCAGAGTGCAGACACTGTACTTCCCATCTCCAGAACTCAAGTCCGGCCTGCCGGTTTCCCTGAATCCCTTCATAAATGTTACTTTGCTCACACTCCAACAGCACGTCAAGTATTAAAACCATATGCCTCCATTCACTCCTATCAAATACGCTCACACATGCTTGCTGGAAGTCCAAGCCCCTCGCACACAAAACTTCCTTTACCCCCTCCCTCCAACCTTTCCTAGGCCGACCCCTACCCCGCCTTCCCTCCACTACAGATTTATACACTCTCGAAGTCACTCTGTCTCGTTCCATTCTCTCTACATGTCCAAACCACCTCAACAACCCCTCCTCAGCTCTCTGGATAATCGTTTTGGTGATCCCGCACCTCCTCCTAATTTCCAAACTCCGAATTCTCTGCATTATATTCACACCACACATTGACCTCAGACATGACATCTCCACTGCCTCCAGCCTTCTCCTCGTTGCAACATTCATCACCCATGCTTCACACCCATATAAGAGCGTTGGTATAACTATACTCTCATACATTCCCTCTTTACTTCCATGGACAAGGTTCTTTGTCTCCACAGACTCCGAAGTGCTCCACTCACCCTTTTCCCCTCATCAATTCTATGATTCACCTCATCCTTCATAGACCCATCCGCCGACATGTCCACTCCCAAATATCTGAATACATTCACCTCCTCCATACTCTCTCCCTCCAATCTGATATCCAATCTTTCGTCACCTATTCTTTTGTTATCCTCATCACCTTACTCTTTCCTATATTCACTTTCAATTTTCTTCTTTTACACACCCTACCAAATTCATCCACCAACCTCTGCAGCTTCTCTTCAGAATCTCCCAAAAGCACAGTGTCATCAGCAAAAAGCAACTGTGACAACTCCCACTTTGTATTTGCTTCTTTATCTTTAGCCCAACACCTCTTGCCAAGACCCTCGCATTCACTTCTCTTACAACCCCATCTATAAATATATTGAACAACCACGGTGACATCACACATCCTTGTCTAAGGCCCACTTTTACTGGGAAATAGTCCCTTCCCTCCTACACACTCTAACCTGAGCCTCACTATCCTCATAAAAACTCTTCACTGCTTTCAGTAACCTTCCTCCTATTCCATACACCTGCAACATCTGCCACATTGCCCCCTATCTACCCTATCATACGCCTTTTCCAAATCCATAAATGCCACAAAAACATCTTTACCCTTATCCAAATACTGTTCACCTATATGTTTCACTGTAAACACTTGGTCTACACACCCCCTACCTTTCCTAAAGCCCCCTTGTTCATCTGCTATCCTGCTTTCTGTTTTACTCTTAATTCTTTCAATAATAACTCTACCATACTCTACCATATATATATTATTGTGACCACGAACAAGTGGTATTGATCAATAACTACACTGATAGCCAGGACCGAACCATGATGCTATCTGCAGCCCGTCCCCTCATGATGAGGAAAACACATGACGCTCTAGTCCACTGAACCACACAATCCTTAAGAGTAGCGCATCCAGTAGGACTAAATGTTGTACTCGCTACCCAAGGACATACGGTGGTGTGGACGCCTCTAAGCTAATAAGTATCATGGGTTCGACCCCTGGCTAGTGCAGTGTAGTTATTGATCAGTACCACTCGTTCGTGGTTACAAAAATATATTATACTGCTTGTTGAACTAGTACACCAAACAGGGAGTAGAATGAAATTAGCTTAGAGGCGTCCACACCACCGTATGTCCTTGGGTAGCGAGTACAACATTCAGTTGTACTGGATGCGCTACTCTTAAGGATTGTGTGGTTCTGTGGACTAGAGCGTCATGTGTTTTCTCTCACCATGAGGCGGGCCAAAGCATCATGGGTTCGACCCTAGCTAGTACGATATATATATATATATATATATATATATATATATATATATATATATATATATATATATATATATATATATGTCGTGCTGAATAGGTAAAACTGGTCAATACTCATTTAAAATTAAGTCTTTTCTAAAATTTTCTCTTATACGTTTAAAGATATTTTTTTTCATTTATGTTAATGTAAAAAATAATAATTTTGTACCAGAGGAACCTTAGAAAACTTATCTAACCTTATTATAACAAGCTCAATTTAATTTAGCTAATCCAACTAAATACATTTTAGATAAGTTTACAATAATTTAATAATAAAAAAAACACAATGAAATGTTTTTTTTTCGTTAGGTTCAAAATGATTTTTGCAAATTATTGCATACACAAATTTTCGCTTGCCTTATTCGGCAAGACGAGCGTTGCTATTTAAACCAAGATCACAAGTTTTACCTATTCGGCACGACAGATATACATAACTTTTTTTATAGTTATAATGTTATGATTTGCTTTCTGATTTTTATCAGGGAAATTGAAAACAAAAGCCAGAGTTTCCCACGCGTCAGAGCAAAACATGAACATTTATTAGCGTAGTGGTTGAGCGCGCAGCATGACCGTGTATGCTGGTGAACACCATCCATACACTGTGTCACTATACTCCTCTCCACTCGCCTGAATGTCACACACTGCTCTGTTGAACGTTTTACACTGACGGGTTTGTTGTTCCTTTCTGTACGTCTCATGAACATTCAAGATAACAAGTAAATTTTTAAACGTTGGAATGTATTTTTCAATTTATTTTTCTCATTTGCATTAGTTTTCTCAACGAAAAAAAAAATAATTGCCATGACTTACGAAATCACCCTCGTAGTTTTTCCTCCTGTCGTATTTCCTTTCAAATTTATGAGGTCTGATCAGAGACGGGGCAGCGGGGTGATGACCCTCATAAGTACAATTATCATACATAGGTACACATAAGTACAATTATCATACATAGGTACACATTATAGGTACAATTATCATAGCATAGGCTACATTAAGTACAATTATCATACAATAGGAGTTCTTATTAAGTACAATTATCATTATCATGGTACAAGGCATAAAAGTACTTAATTATCATACATATTAGGATACATTCTTAAGTACAATTATCATACATAGGTACACTTAAGTACAATTATCATACATAGGTACACTTAAGTACAATTATCATACATAGGTACACATAAGTACAATTATCATACATAGGTACACATAAGTACAATTATCATACATAGTGTAAATTACCTAGGATTCATTAACTTTGGTTTACAACTACTTTCCAGGATATAACCAAATCTCCGGCGTGGTTGTGGACACTCCCAAACAATTTACAGCGGTGGTTGCTAGCGTTCCAATCCAGCTAAATGAAGAAAATATATGCATTTATATCTCACTTTGAAAATAATTGGGACTCATGAACTGTCTCACTGGGACAGTAATAAGAACCGAGTTGTCTCACTGGGACAGTAATAAGAACCGAGTTGTCTCACTGGGACAGTGATAGTGGCAGCTCTTACGAAGGACATGCAACAATGTCTTGCGAAGGAACTCTTACGAACCCCTACGAATATGCTCCTGTGATTATACTTTTTGAGTATGACACGTTACACTAACATTTTTAAAAAAAGGAACACTGCAGCAGGCCTGTTGTCCCATACTAGACATGTCCTTTACAATCCATCCCATTAACAGAATATTTGCCCACCCGAATTTTGAAAACTACGCTAATTCCCATTCAAATTCAGTGTATATATGATGTGATACATCATATATACACTTCTTAACACAAGACGGTAGTTCATCCTGGGAACAGACTATACCTTTCCATATCATATTCCATTGCAAAATAATAGTTTCTTATGTAAAGGAATGTGTCAGACTGAGATGGGAGACTTCAGTAGGGAGATGAGGATATCGTCAAACATTCAGCAACTGCGTTAGCTTCAATCGTTTTCATCCAGCAGAACTGACGTTAGTGCAGATTACAATCTCTCATAATGACCTATTTAGCATACAGATAAATAAATCAGGAGAGACAGAAGGCAGAAAGTACGGAGGACCTACATAGATTTTCACAGAATAGCGAGTGACTCGTGAGTCATCTAGTTGGCTCATCCACCGAGGTTAGTGTCACTGCCTCCGGCCTTAATTGAAAGGAAACTCTACAATTATGGACAGATTTCGAGCGGATACGTTGGAGCTAAGAGCACTTGAGGCTACTGAAACAAAGTTGAAGATATTTTTACCAGCAAATTCTGACCCTTGAATAATAATACTGACGTCTGTGTATGCATATGTATATTATATATATATATATATATATATATATATATATATATATATATATATATATATAAAGTGATCTAAGTCGTGATGAAAAGTGGAAAAAACGAGGCACTGCTTTGCTTTTTGTCGGGTAATAAAGTGGAGATAAATGTATTAGTTTTCTCTTTCATTTCATCATGTATGATTACCTATCTATGATTACCTATTTATGATTGGTTATTTGTCATCACCTATTTTCTGTACTTTTTTGTTAGCAGCTATTTTATAATTATTTATTTGCTACTACTTACTTGTGATTACATATTTGTAGTTACAGTAGCCTAGCAAATCTGATATCCCGATTTAGAATTGAATTTGCAAACGAGTTTAGTTCCCTAGAATGCGACTCACTCTACTAACACCCTGGAGCTCGGTTACTGTTGGGGTGAACAGGGGCAGCAGGCTTGTAAGACTTCCCCATACGTATCGCCTTGCTGGAAACGAACCCGTGACTCTTAGGTTGTGTGCTGTCTGCTCGCATTTCCGTGTTACCGAGTCAACATAGGTCTGCCTCTCCTAGAGTGTGGGAAGTAGTGAATGTTAAGTGGGGGTAACTGCGGTCTTTAATATTAGAATGGGTTCAAATTTTCTCCTACTTTTTTCCCCCCCACCGAAATCGACTCCAGGTTTCTCCTTAGGTCATTAAAATCCCATCGATATCTTATATATTCTGCCATTCTCATCTCCCACTAGGATGCAGCCGACATCCAGGCGGCTATTTACTGCTGGGACAACAGGGATAACAAGGTGTAAGAGAGACTTAACCATCGTCTTCAATAGCAGGGATTGAACCCGGTTACTTTGGGTGTGTGCCAAAGACACTACAACTAGACTACGAGGCTTCCGAAACCTCTAATACTGTTTTATAATCGAGAAGAAAGTTAAATAGTTCGTGTTAATTCTATCCATTATTAGACAAGTTAACTAATAATAGAGAACAAAAAGGCACAATACCGTGACTGGAACAATATACAAATAACCCACATATAGGAGAGAGAAACTTAGACGACGTTTCGGTCCGACTTGGACCATTTACAAAGTCACACTGACAGTCATTGTAACTAATAATCATTGGCGAGATGGACACACCAGCATACTGGCAAAAGTGTTGAACACAAGACACAGGTGCAAAAACAAACATTTATTTTGACTACGTTTCGCTCTATGTAGAACTTTATCAGGTCGATGACTTGATGGAGACCTGCACAATGCTCTGCAGTTGTTTATCTTTTTCAATACTGTGATTAGTGACCCCAGTGATCTGTTGCTTATTCGGAGGAAGTAGTGAGAGAGAGAGAGAGAGAGAGAGAGAGAGAGAGAGAGAGAGAGAGAGAGAGAGAGAGAGAGAATTGATTCCATCAATGTATAATCAAGTCTTTACTACCAAACTCTCAAGTGTAATACAGAACTTTCTCTTCCCTTCTCGAGACTGTAGCATAGAACGATGACGCCTTAAGAAAACTACAGTAATGAGCTTACACAGACGCCGATGGAGCTCAGAGAGGAGAGCTGGAGCTGGAAAATCACTGAACAACCTGTAATAATGTTGGTAAAATTACCCACAATATGTTGGGTAAAAGGACACAAATGCAACTAATGTGACATTTTATTGTTGCATTAGTTGCACTAATTGGGGCATTAGTTGACATTTTATTGGGGCATTAGTTACACTAATCTAAGAGTTTACGGTGTTATAACGAATGAGAGCCGCCGTATCTTAACGACTAAGAGTTAATGAATGACAAGTCAAGACACTCAAGATAAAAAATGATAAAAACGATGCTGGATAAACACATAACATTGCTGAGGATAAACACACAACATTGCTGAGGATAAACACATAACATTGCTGATGATAAACACATAACATTGCTGATGATAAACACACAACATTGCTGATGATAAACACATAACATTGCTGAGGATAAACACACAACATTGCTGATGATAAACACATAACATTGCTGAGGATAAACACATAACATTGCTGATGATAAACACACAACATTGCTGATGATAAACACACAACATTGCTGATGATAAACACACAACATTGCTGATGATAAACACATAACATTGCTGATGATAAACACACAACATTGCTGATGATAAACACATAACATTGCTGAGGACAACACGAGGTAGTAGGTACACTGAGGGATGGTGCACCTAAACGTAGGTACACTGAGGAATGGTGCACCTAAACGTAGGTACACTGAGGAATGGTGCACCTAAACGTAGGTACACTGAGGAATGGTGAACCTAAATTTGCTACCGATAATGGCGAAGACAGAACACAATTTGCCGACCAAATTCTACTGGAACAAGTTTTCGATTTTGACAAAAGATCTTAACTGATCTGAACGTTGTCCCAACAAAAGTTTCTTCAACAAACAGTGACTTAACATCACCGAGAGGTGCACATCTCTGTGTATAAACTCAAGACTTACAAAGCTTTAATTGAAAATTCCGGGGTACAAATATCCTTGACTGGTGTTGGTGATTCACAGGTGATATTCACCCTAGAATAGACCCTCGTGTAGTCGGTGTATTTGGTGTATACATGCATGAAAGGGTGCAGAGTGCCTCAGGATTGGAAGAAAGTGTGAACAGTTCCTTTGCATAAGAAAAATATGTATAAAAGAGAGCAGGAATTAAAGGAGAATAAGCCAGTTTGAGTACACCAGGGCAACACCAGGCGGTAAATAAAATGGAGCTAGTGTCTTGAGGTCCAGTCCTGGGAGGAGTCGATACAGGGAACTGTGACACACACTAAAAAGGCTTCACAACGTTGTTATTGTTGTTGCTGTTTGTTTACGCAACGCATACAGATATTACCATGTAAATGTTTTACAGAATGAACTAGTACATGAATAAGACGCATGAGTAGCACCTGGCTATCTTGACTCTCCAGTGCACAGAAAACGATGTAATGTAAGTGCCTTATTCTTTTGCAACACACACACACACACAGTGAAGAGGCGGGGCCAGGAGCTATGACTCGACCCCTGCAACCACAACTAGGTGAGTATACACTCACACAAATTGTTACACTCCCAGTTGCTAGGTGCTGAAGAGGGGATGCTGGTGAAGGGTTCTTGATCCAAGGGAACTGTGGCTGCCGCCTCCTTCCGATCAAACTTATCTACATCCCATGTCCTAGGCTCTGTAAAACTCTGTATACCTAACAATGGTCCAGGACTTGATAATGGTCCAGGACTTGATAATGGTCCAGGACTTGGTAATGGTCCAGGACTTAATAATGGTTCAGGACTTCATAATGGTCCAGGACTTGATAATGGTCCAGGACTTGGTAATGGTCCAGGACTTAATAATGGTCCAGAACTTTGTAATTGTCCAGAACTTGGTAATGATCCAAGACTTGGTAATGGTCCAGGATTTCGTAATGATCCAGGGTTTGGTAATGGTCCAGGACTTGGTAATGGTCCTGGACTTGGTAATGGTCTAGGACTTGGTAATGGTCCAGTACTTGGTAATGGTCCAGGACATGGTAATGGTCCAGGACTTGGTAATGTCCAGGATTTCATAATGTTCCAGGGCTTGGTAATGGTCCAGGACTTGGTAATGGTCCAGGATTGGTAATGGTCCAGGACTTGGTAATGGTCTAGGACTTGGTAATGGTCCAGGACTTGGTAATGGTCTAGGATTTGGTAATGGTCCAGGACTTGGTAATGGTCTAGGACTTGGTAATGGTCCAGGACATGGTAATGTCCCAGGACTTGGTAATGGTCCAGGACTTGGTAATAGTCCACGACATGGTAATGGTCCAGGATTTCATAATGATCCAGGGCTTGGTAATGGTCCAGGACTTGGTAATAGTCCACGACATGGTAATGGTCCAGGATTTCATAATGATCCAGGGCTTGGTAATGGTCCAGGACTTGGTAATGGTCCAGGACATGGTAATGGTTCAGGATTTCATAATGATCCAGGACTTGGTAATGGTCCAGGACTTGGTAATGGTCCAGGATTTCATAATGATCCAGGGCTTGGTAATGGTCCAGGACTTGGTAATGGTCCAGGATTTCATAATGATCCAGAGCTTGGTAATGTTCCAGGACTTGGTCCAACACGGACCCAAACGTCGTTTAAGTATAATTTCCTCTTCACATTGTGAGTTACTTAAGAAACTTAAATTACCAAAAGTTTTATGGGGCTACAACTGATATTTTTCATGGTAATGTAACACTTTATTGTAATTATATTTTACATGTCCTTTAATGTAATTTAAGGTATAATAAGACCTAGGAGAGACACATGTAGACGAAGATAGTATTTTGTTTTCCTCCCGTGAGCTTGAAATTACATGTACTGGTGAAAGTTTCCCGGCTGGGTGTGTCTATTTGTGGTTACAGGGGTCGAGTCACAGCTCCTGGCTCCGCCTTATCGCTAGTCGCTACTAGGTCCACTCTCTCCCTACTTTAAGAGCTTTGTCATACCTCTTCTGAAAGCAATGTATGGGTCTTGCCTCCATTACATCACTCTCCAGTCTGTTCCACTTCTTGACAACTCCGTGACATAAGAAATACTTCAGTCTTATGTATGTGTATTCACCTATTTGTACTCACCTATTTGTGGCTGCAGATGTCGATTCATAGCTCCTGGCCCCGCCTCTGTGTGTGTGAGTGTGTGTGTGCTCGTTTTTGGTCGTAGAGGTTGATTCTCAGCTCCTGGACCTATATGTGTGTGAGTGGGAGAGGAGGGAGTGACGAGAGAACGTTTGCACAGTTCGTGTGAGTGTTCAGGAGTGTAACTCACTCACTGACTCACTGGGTGAGTGGGTGTCGCCACTAGCGCTGCCGCCACTTCTACAACCTCAGTTGTCTCCAAGTCCCGACTTCGGTCGCAAGTCCTTCCCGGTAGAGCCAAGTCCGTCCACCTGATATATTGGACTCGCTGCGTTCACGAGTCTGGCCTCTATCTGTAGTGCGGTTCATTGTGCTGTGTGTCCTTTGATACTGATGTTCACTCACTAGAATGATTGAGTGCAAGTGCTAGTGAACATTGATGGCCCCTGTATCGATAGTCCTCCGCCTCCCTATTGAAAGGTCATTGAGTGTGCAGTAGTGTTAGCTTCGAGCTTCGAAATTCCAAAACGGAGGGAAAAATTGGCCATCTGGGGCCTCTGTGGCAAAGAAGCTGTGGTATCTTGTATTTATCAGCAGCCTGCAAATCTCTGGTATCTTGTATTCAGCAGCAGCTTTAGCGAGAAGCTCTCTGGGGTGACACCATCATGAGCATCAACCTGAATGTGAAGAAGCCTTCCCTCCACACCCTCCTGAAGATGGTGAGGAAGCCTCTTCCAGAGGGCATGGAGATGCCTAGTCTAGACTCCGGCCTGTACTCCATGGACAGTGTTGATCTCCTCTCTCATGTCTCCTTCGCCTCCTCCTCCTGCACCGCCACCACCACAGTCTCCTCACACCAGGAGGCCAGGAGCCTCACTCCTACCATCCTACGCTCACACCTCTGCAAGAATCTTCGTGAGGAGAGAAGGTATAAAAAAATCACTGCTTTAAAAATTTGTCCTTATTTTTCTTCAGCAATATTCGTGTGCTCCTCTTGGTTGTCCAGCTAATGTTTTCCAAAACGTATATTTAACCTTTCCTGCAGAGCACAATCAGTGGGGCGCCACTGACTCATTCCTGCCAGACAGAATCATCGGGACCTCCATTATGGTGAAGTAATTTGGGAGAGTTTACGTTTCCTGCCTAAAATCAGATAATAATAGTCTGTAAAATGGTTGAGTCTCAGAACGATCACCACGTTAAGGCTTCCCACCAAAAACAATTTAAAACTGAGACTTTTCTTAATGCTATTAATGCTGCACAATTCTCTCAGAGCAACACTGGTAACTTATGTGACTGGTGACAAATGATACACAGGCGAAAAGTGATGAAAAAGACAGTTGCTTTGAGCAACTTTATTGAGATGTTTCGCCAGCGGAAAGAGGCATGTTCAAATGCGAAACGTCTCGCCAACTTATAAAACTAGTAATTTAGTTGATATTAGCTCAAAGCAATAGGAGTATTGTTTCGAACTCACACACTGAGGATCCGGGATCGATCCTCGGCACTGGTGAAACGTTTTGCATGTTTCCTTACACCTGCTGCCCCTGTTCACGTAGCAGTAAGTAGATACCTGGGTGTTAGCTGATTTTTTTGGGTCGCAACCTGGGGGACAAAGCTAACCTAATTTGCCCTAAATGCTCTGTATAACCAGGGACTCTAGTACGCCGTTGATGTCAGCTAGCTCTGTATAACTTGTATCATGTAGAAAGAAAGATTATTATTATTATTATGATTATTATTATTATTATTATGATTATTATTATGAATTGGATAAACTCATGTCAGAGGACATTTTCAGTACGGAAGAACGCTGCAAGAGTCGCTGGCTTTAAGCAATTTGCAACTACTCCCGAAACAAAAAGTTGTTTGTACCATAGTTGCATTGCAACAGTGTTGCAGTTGATAGTCAACAAGGTTGTCATTATAAGCAAATGAGACAATGGGAAAACTAGTGATTCTGAAGATTATTGGATAAGAATAAGATACATACAACACTCTTATCTTTCCACAAGTGTCTTATGTATCAACTCGTCGGTGTTTTATACCATCAGATGTAGTGTCCTGAGTTGTTATTTATGTTGTTCTACTTCCTATTGTATTTCTGTTGATGTACTTTGTCGTTAAATAAAGTCCACATGTAATATAGAATATAGGGGTGGTAGGAGACAATATTCAAACCCTCAGGGGAGAACCTTGAGTTTTCCCTGAAGTTTATTCTTTTCTCTGAAGATGAGGGTCCCCAGGACAGAGGTGGTGCCTCCTCTCTCTCCTCTCTCTCTCTCTCTCTCTCCTCTTCTCTCTCTCTCTCTCTCTCTTTATATTATATATATATATATATATATATATATATATATATATATATATATATATATATATATATATATATATATATACATATAATTAAATTAAGGTTGCCTTCGGAATGTACAAACTTTACTTAATGACCAGACGCGACTCTGTTTGTTCCTACAGGCTTAACGCTTCCAAATTAAGAAAGTATATTAATATAATTTATTTAATGACATTACCACCTTTCGGAAAACCTTTAAACGATGTGAGTGAAAATTTCAACTAAACAGTAAGAAACAGTAAGAAAACTAGGTTCTTAAAAACTTGTGATTGCCATGTTGTGTCTGTCTATTGTGACAGTATTGCACGAGACTCGTCACATACAGGATCATTCTCCTGCTAGCTAGGTACATGATTTAGAAGATTATCCTCTTCCTCTTTTGATAAATTACCGAATATTCGTAAGACCCATTGGCACGATTTTATCATGAAAATAAAGGAAAGAGAGAGAGAGAGAGAGAGAGAGAGAGGAGAGAAGGAGAGGAGAGAAGAAGGGAGAGAGAGAGGGAGGGATGAGGACGAAGGAAGGTGGAAGTAAGAGAGAGGAAGGAGGGATGAGGAGAAGGAAGGGGGAGAGAGAGAGAGAGAGAGAGAGAGAAGGGAGAGAGAGAGGGAGGGATGAGGACGAAGGAAGGGTGGGAGTAAGAGAGAGTGAAGGAGGGATGAGGACGAAGGAAGGGTGGGAGTAAGAGAGAGAGAGAGAGAGAGAAAGGGAGAGAGAGAGGGAGGGATGAGGACGAATGGAAGGGTGGGAGTAAGAGAGAGTGAAGGAGGGATGAGGACGAAGGAAGGGTGGGAGTAAGAGAGAGAGAGAGAGAGGAGGGATGAGGACGAAGGAAGGGTGGAAGTAAGAGAGAGGAACACCTCTAAGTATTTCTCACGGTAAAGAGGTCCGCAGTGTCTCCAGCTTTAATACTGTCTCACTGTTATCTAACAACTGATGGGAATTAACTTCAGCACCGTTCACTTTAAAAAGCTAAGATTTTTTTCCCCCTACCTCAGCTCTTTTTCAAGGCCTAGCCTTGAAAAATAAAACCCAAGTACATTTTTACTGTAGTGTGAAAAGAGGCAGCATATGTAGGAGGGCTTGTCCATACGTCTTATCCAACCAGGGAATCGAACCCAGGATCCTTTCCATGGTGAGTCGAACGCTGGTCGTCCATAATACTCTCTTCCCTCAGATCCAAATGCCGACAGTATTAATGAAACCACTTTGCACTACAATAATTTATTGTTACAACGTTTCGCTGCATTTGGAGCAAAACGTTGCCCCATTAAAAGCTTGATGTGCAACTTAGTCTTTTTTTTATTCACAAGATCTTTCGTGTTTGTTTACATTCGTGGTGTGTATGTTCCCGTGTAAATCTTAACTGTTGAATGCTTCGTTACGTCCCTGCCTCCCGTCAACATATCTGCCTTCAAACTGGTAGAAGGCTCTTCATTCAAGGAGTTACAGCTACCGTGCCATTCCTAGGATCAAACCTAGTTTCCTCTTTCCCCTCCCACCTCTCTCATTTCCAAGGAGCTGCACCGTAAACACGACAACAAGGGAGACGGATCAGCAAATTTCAGCGACATTTTGGTTCCCCAGAACAGTTGTGAGACTTGAAGCACACTACTGCTGGTGGTGGTGCTGCTGCTGTTGTTGCTGGTGGTGTTGCTGCTGGTGCTGTTGCTGCTGCTGGTAGTGCTGTTACTCCTGCTTTTGGTGATGCTGTTTCTGCTGCTGCTGGTGCTGTTGCTGCTGCTGGTGCTGTTGCTGCTGCTGGTGCTGTTGCTGCTGGTGGTGGTGCTGTTGCTGCTGCTGGTGCTATTGCTGCTACTGCTTTTGCTGTCGGTGATACTATTGCTGGTGCTGCGGGTGCTGTTGCTGGTGCTGTTGTTGCTGCTGCTGATGCTGCTGCTGCTACTGCTGGCTTTCTATCCTCGGGTGGTACAGATTACCTTAACAACGTCACAAACACACGACAGATGTCTCTCAGCCACCTGCACTGACGGAGCCGCCAACTTTCTGTTAATACTCACCACATGAATACATTAGTGAATAAGCACATCTTTAATTTACATAAACTCAAGTAGAAAACATTTTGAATTAAGCTCGAAAAAAATATGAAGAAAATGAGCTCATACGAATTTTTTTTAAGCTTAATCATTTGTAAAATCATAGATTTATATGTTTTTTTTTTTTTCATTAATGGAACGAAGGACAGTTTTTAAAATTACGAATTTAGTAAGAAAGTCAGTGCAAGAAAGTTGATGTGTAAATTAATGGTTGTAATTTTTATTTTTTATAGAATATGTATATATTTTTGCAGTTTTAAATGTTCTGTGTAAACTTCCTGCGAATTCGTTTGTATTCACACACACACACACACACACACACACACACATCTCCTGAGGCGCACATCAACCAAATAACTGCTGCAGCATATGGGCGCCTAGCAAACCTAAGAACAGCATTTCGACATCTTAATAAAGAATCGTTCAGGACCCTGTACACTGTGTACGTTAGGCCCATACTGGAGTATGCAGCACCAGTTTGGAACCCACACATAGCCAATCACATAAAGAAAATAGAGAAAGTGCAAAGGTTTGCAACACGACTAGTCCCGGAGCTAAGGGGTATGTCCTACGAGGAGAGGTTAAGGGAAATCGACCTGACGACACTGGAGGACAGGAGAGAAAGGGGGGACATGAAAACGACATATAAAATACTGAGAGGAATTGACAAGGTGGACAGAGACAGAATGTTCTAGAGATGGGACACAGCAACAAGGGGTCACAGTTGAAAGTTGAAGACTCAGATGAATCACAGGGATGTTAGGAAGTATTTCTTCAGTCATAGAGTGGTCGGGAAGTGGAATAGTTTGGGAAGCGATGTAGTGGAGGCAGGATCCATTCATAGCTTTAAGAAGAGGTATGATAAGGCTCATGACGAAGGGAGAGAGAGACCCAGTAGCGGCCAGTGAAGAGGCGGGGCCAGGAGCTATGACTCGACCCCTGCAAGCACAATTAGGTGAGTACACACACACACACACACACACACACCTGCACTCAGTTATTAAGTATTGCTAAAACATTTTACAATAACAATACATAAAAGTAAAACTGGTATTTTGAAGCAACTAATCTTACCCCGGGAGTTGCTTACCTGACGCTCAACATCACACAGCCACCACAACAAAGATTTTATTGAGAAAAGAACAAAAAGTCACAATACCGTGACTGGAACAATACACAAATAACCCACACATAGGAGGGAGAAACTTAGCACGACGTTTCGCTCCGACTTGGACCATTTAAAAAACCGTCGTAAGTGCCTTGCTGTCTCTTGTGTGTGGATTATTTGTGTATTTTTATTGAGAAAGCTCCACACAGGGCGAAACGTTCTCCTAATAAAAGCTTATTATGCAAGTTGTCTTTTTTTCACTTGTCAGCAGTACGTCATTTGGAACTGATGCTGTACATAAACACGATGGATTGTACACAGCTGTACACTAACTAGAGTTCATTATTTTGCTGCGCGCTGCCACGTGTGTTCAGTTTCGCAACACCTGTCAATAAACACCCTGTCCATGCAACAGCGGGCGCAGGAAAAGTGATTGAGAGAGGTGTTGTGAGGTGGGTGATTTAAGACGTGAGGGAAATGTGGGGTGGGTGATGTGTGACGTGTGATATTGGGGAGTGAGGTGTGAGGATCTTGTGGGGATGTGAGGTGTGAGGATTTATGAGGTGTAAATGAGATAATTAACTTTGCCTTTTCGGGTGGTTTGACACGTTCAAGAAACGATAATTGTGATATTTACCAATCATGAGATGCGCGCGACACACACACACACACACACACACACACACACACACACACACACACACACGAATAATGACAGATTAAATTAACTTAAAAGATCAGAAAGACCATCAGAGTGAAACCAGAGCACTAGCAGAGCATTGTTGTTGTTGTAGGTTCGCCGGTATGTCCGGCCCGGGTCTTCTCCAAATGGTGACCCGGCCTAACTAGCAGAGCAGAGTACGCACTAAATTTAATTAAGAAAGACAGTGTTTCAAGTGGCGTCTGTGGAGGCGCACTGGCCTTTATACAAGTTTTAATTCTACAGACACGAGCTAACACTGGGATCCAACGAGGGTAAGACAAGTTACCAGAGACTCCTCACAACATTATAAACATCATCACGTAAAGCGCTAAGCCCGAAGGGGTCAGATGGCACCGGGGAAATGTGAGATAAAGGGAAGTGATCTAAAGAGGAAAGGGAATGTATGATTTTTGTTAATCAAGTCACTCCCATTAAAAGTACTTGGCCTTATCGTAATAGTCGTGCGGTATGTAGAGAGAGAGAGAGAGAGAGAGAGAGAGAGAGAGAGAGAGAGAGAGAGAGAGAGAAACGAACGTACGAACGTACAATGCAGTACAATTTTTATTTGCAAAGGTTACAGTGTGTGATTTACATTTTACAAAATGTTGTTAAGCACAAAGAAAACCACTAAAATGTCTGAGCATTGTGGGCAGAAATGCTCAGGCGAGCGAGCGAGCGCCTCCCAGCTTTCCGGTGCAGCACCGCCATGTACAAGACAGGAAGCAAGGCACTCAGTATGACCCAGACCAAATGATTACTTTTAGAAGCGCTAAAATCTAAGAAGAGTTCGGCCTCCTAAGGATACTGAACTGTGACAGCGACGCCCTGTGTCGAACATGAGTGAAACTGGGGAGTAATATTACACACCAGTACAGTCATGCAGTACTTGATTGACACAAGAGTAGGACACGTTGAAGTTCCTTGACGCTGGTGAGGGGCTCGTGATCCAGGGAATTGGATCTGCGATCCAGTTCCCTGAAGTGAGCCTGAATACCTTCCATCCCCCCCACAGGCTCTGTATAATCCCTACGGATTTAGCGCTCCCCCGTGAAAATAATAATGCTCATAACTTTAAAAAAATAAACAAGAAGTTTTCATTGGTATTCTTATAGTTGTAGTGGAGTGAAGGAGAGAGGGAGAGAGCTAGAGAGACTGGCTCTAATGGCAGTCACAGCAGCGGCAGTCTCTTGTGAAAATGCTTGCATGAGAAAGGCTGATCATTCCCATGAAGAACAGTAAACACAACAGTCACATCATTAAGAAGCAGCAGTTGTTCATGATCCACATGACTAACACACTTGTTAGCTGCAAATGCTTGCCCAGGGAAAAGAGTGTGTGTGTGTGTGTACGTAGTCGTATAATTGTACTCACCTGGTTATGTTTACGAGAAGTCGATTCATGGCTCCTGACTCCGCTTCTTAACTAAGTTTGACTGGCTTGACTGAGTCTTAAGTCTTCATGGACCGATCATACTCTTATAACTGCAGTGTTTGCCTCCACACCTCCACATCCAGTTCCATCTACTGGCTATCATGAGATCGTAAAACATTTTCAAATTCATTCCTAAATTTCCTCTGAATCATTTTCTCCCTCAGCTGTCATCTATGTACTCTCTCTCTCTCTCTCTCTCTCTCTCTCTCTCTCTCTCTCTCTCTCTCTCTCTCTCTCTCTCTCTCTCTCTCTCTCTCTCTCTCTCACTCACTGTCTCTCTCTCTCTCTCTCTCTCTCTCTCTCTCTCTCTCTCTCTCTCTCTCTCTCTCTCTCTCTCTCTCTCTCTCAGAAGCTGAAGTTTCTGCAGTTAATGGTCGCTGAGCGTGTTTGGACCATCTCAGTCGTGAACATGGAGACGGAGTTTCAGTCATTCTAAGGCAGTACTCAAACAGTTTCAGCAAACACGCTGAACGTGTTAAGTAATTGTTAATCATTTCGGGCAGACCATTAGGTACAGTTGCTCGCTGTGTTTGCTCTAATTAGAGAAAAATGCCAACTTACTGGCTAACGCACTCTGCTTGTTAAGAGAGATCATTGGTGCAAATGAAACAGGGCGATGGTGTGAATGGAATGGGATAATGGTGAAAAGGGAACAGGAGAATGGTGCTAGCAGAGGAATGGCGAAAATGGAACAGGGAAATGGTGGAATGGAATGTGGAAATGGTCGAAGACATGCTTTATCAGAGTAGTAGTGGTAGTAATAATAGTATTAGTAGTGGTAGTAGTAGCAGTTGTAGTAGTAACAGTAGAAGTAGTAGTAGTAATAGTACTTTAGTAGTAGTGAGTTGTAATAATAGTACCAATGAGAGTAATTGTGGTAGTAGCAGCAAAAGTAGTGGTAGTAGTATTAATAGTAGGAGCAGCAGTAGTAAAAGTAGCATCAGAGGTAATGGTAATACTAGTAGAAGTAGCAGCAGAAGTAATAATAATAGTAGTAATAAAAGTAGCAGAAGTAATAGTAACATTAGTAGTAGTAGTAACTGACACAAGTAATCGAAGTCTCATAAAACAGAAACACTTAATTATTCTCCTCTCTTAATTTTTTTTATGTGCTTAAACACTCAGTGAAATGTTACGCAGCCGCCATGAACGCGAGACTGACTACACGAGCAGACTCTCATATTTACACTGCCTCTGCAGCTGATCGTCCTGACGTGTGAGGGTGACTCTCCTGGGTGGGTCACTGCGAGACACATTAACTCGTGTCATTTTTTTTACTGTCTTCTGGATTGGATTTCTGTCCAGGAATGTATTTCGTGTGAATTTTTTTTTTTTAGTTATTGTTATTTTTGACGCTGGTTGAGAGAGCGCTAACTATGTATGTCATATTTTTTTTTTAAATTAAGATCCTGGCGAACTTCAGAGATATTCTAAGCAATGAACCAAAATTATTCTTCATTGCAGGTGAAAAATCACATTGTTCAACTATTTAGATTATTTAGATTTTGCCACCGAAGTGGCTAGTTTATTGTTCACCTCATATCCACCCTGTGGACGGTAGCGCAAAAGCATATGGATACACAAAAGGCCTAGGAACTAGGCCTCAAAAGGGTCAACAGGAATACATCTGGATTTATATGTACAGTTCACTTACGTGTTTCAAGGAAATTTAGGAAATTTGCTTAATATATCTACGCTAAGTTAGAAATGCCTACTATCTAGAAAATTTAGGCATATAATAGTGGCTATTTTAAGCTTCGGGGAGAAATTTTCATCATAAATATCGTCACACTTTTTTGTAGATTTTCGTTAGTAGACGTGTTATTCATGTTTAGGCTATTGAAACAAAAACTCTTATATCGTCGTAAATAAACTTTTCGTGTCCTGCCAGAAGCTTTAACAACCCAGGTTTTGAAGTTCTTGGGTTACTCCGAAGCCTCAGTTAATAACCCTGACCTAAAAGGTCATGTGTGTCAACGACGCCCGCACTTAAAATACTCCGAAGAGACACTTCCTGCTTCAGAATTCACCTCTCTCTCTCTCTCTCTCTCTCTCTCTCTCTCTCTCTCTCTCTCTCTCTCTCTCTCTCTCTCTCTCTCTCTCTCTCTCTCTCTCTCTCTCTCTCTCTCTCTCTCTCTCTCTCCACTGATGAAGTCCAGAAAAGTCTCATTCTTCTCCAATAATTTAACAGTTTTGTACTAGTAACTCCTCATACCTGGAGGATCACTTGGACTATAAGCTCTAGAGAAAGAGAAAAGTTAGAAGAGTAGGTTACAAGATAACGAAGAAATTAAATTCCTGAAGGCCTGTCTCTCTTTCTTCCTCTCCTGTCGTTACCTTTGTCCCACACACGTCACTCCCCCTTCCCCTCACCAGCTTCACACTTCACAAATTATTCCAGCATAGTCACCCGCTCTGACTTATCTCTTCCTAATCATGGGTAATATTTTCCATGCTCTCTGCCACCATTATTATATGCCTTTTTCTTTTTTTTTTACTTTCTAGTGATTCCATACGATTAAAGGTGTGAAAGGCGTGTACCCTAGCGGGAAATGACTGGCGCCATGTGTTCATTAGATTTAGTGAGGCGTGCGTGTGCGTGTGTGTGTGTGTGTGTGTGTGTGTGTGTGTGTGTGTGTGTGTGTGTGTGTGTGTGTGTGTGTGTGTGTGTGTGTGCGTGTGTGTGTACTCACCTAATTGTGGTTGCAGGGGTCGATACTCAGCTCCTGGCCCCGCCTCTTCGCTGTCTGCTACTGGGTCTCTGCTCTCCCTGCTCCATGAGCTTTATCATACCTTCTCTTAAAACTATGTATGGTTCCTGCCTCCACTATATCTTTCTCTAGACTATTCCACTTCCTGACTACTCTGTGGCTGAAGAAATGCTTCCTAACATCCCTTTGACTCATCTGAGTCTTCAGCTTCCAGTTGTGTCCACTTGTTTCTGTGTTCCCTCTCTGGAACATCCTGTCCTGTCTACCTTGTCAATTCCCCGCAGTATTTTGTGTGTGTGTGTTTGCGTGCGTGTGTGTGTGCGTGCGTGTGTAAGGTTATCAGTTTACTTGATCCTTGGTGTCGCTTTCTAAACCCAGAACAAATATCCTGTTCATTGAAGTGAGTCTTCTCTATTGAAGGTGTCACGCTGTATAGCCAACTCTTACGGGTTTAGCGTTTCTCAATGAGTTTAATAATAATAATAATACTATAAAAACCACTAATAATAACATTAAACAAAATACTAATAATAATGTAAAAACAACAACAACAATAATAATAATAATAATACTAAAAATGAAAGCGAAGTTGTGACTCTTGCAGTATTTATAGTGATTTTTTTAAGTCATCAAATAAGTCGAAATGGAAGATTTTAAACTGGTCAGAATGACAACAATTGTGAAGAAAAGACACACGTTGTACCACATTGTTCTGCAATGTGTGTTTTTCTTTTCCATTAGTATTTCTGAAGCATTTATAGTTTTGTGTCTCGTTCTCCATATAACTGTAAACTTGAGGTATTTGCTTCTCTCTGTATATAAGCTTTTCTAAGTTCTCTTTCTTTTTTGTGTGTAATATCTGTATGTTGAGGAGTATATATATATATATATATATATATATATATATATATATATATATATATATATATATATATAATAAATCAGGACGCAGAGAAACTGCCTGAATCTTTAGTACGTATTAAGAACTGATTACAATTAGTGTGTCCTTGCAGTGGACACCAGCCTTACAGTTTTGAGAGAAGAGACAGACCTGGTATGTGTGTACAGCTAGTGATCGTGTGCTGAGATAGTGGTTTACTGAGTGGGATTGGAAGTCAATTGGCTGGGTGTGGGAACACCGTCCATGGAACTCTCTGAGTGGTAACAGTTTCTCTGGCGTCCTGAAAACTAGGTCAATGAGGCCACGGTGAAGTTAAAGTAGAAATCAGCAACCACATTAAACTACAAATCACTAATCGTGATGGCGAACGTAAGAAATCCAATAGAATTACGTTCAGAATACTGGACAGATCACATAGACAGGTCACAACACAACAGGGATTATCATACAGGTGGTTACTGGAATTTAATAATAATAATAATTTTTATTTCTACAATTAAATGTACAACATAGACCTAGCTGGCATCAGTGACATACTATATAGAAAGCCAGTGGTTATGGAGAAAGTACTAAGTTATGAAAATCGAGGAATGTGTCAGGAGATGGAGTATAGAGTAGAGGGCTGGAACCTAATCTGCACACTAAAATAATAATCCACCAGAGTGAGATGTACCACGTGAAAAGTAAAGGCTGACATTAGTACTAAATCAACACTCGAGGTTCTCGATTCTGCAACCTCTACAGTCAGGTATAAAAGAAATATGGCTGGCACGCAGGTGTAAGTCTTCAAGGGAAAACTAAACATATTTCTTTAGGTGTTTGATCAAACTGGATATGATGAATATGTAGCCCTGCGGGGTGCAGATAGCAACAGCCTATAAGATCTAGGTGGTACCCAGGGAAGTGTGGTCACAGGCCAGACTGAGAGAGAAAACGGAAAGTTTTGAGATCAGTCACTGGAATCATCGTTCTTTACTCAGTGGTGCCTATGCTAACCTCCTCTTGTCTCGTTTTCTATAATTTATTACGGAATAGGGTTAAGAACAGGAATTCATTCCCTAACCCCCTCCCTCCCCTCCCTCCTTCCCTCCCCTCCTTCCCCCCCTCCTTCCCCTCCCTTCCCCTTCCCTATTTAGAGTTCCACCCAAGCTTTGTCTTGAGGTCTGGTATAATGGTTGACGTTAAAGAAATACTCTCGTTGCAGAGCATTTTCTGTCAAGTAGTATTCTGCACTTCCAGCCGGCTCACTGGCTTGGCTGGAAGTGCAGGCTTCGCTCCATTTCGTAAAGCCGGCATAAATAATTGCGTTTCCACCTTCCAAGTTGAACTGTTTTGATATAATCCTTTCACTCAATCGTGTGTGTATACACTTCTAAAATGACACCATAATTGTGAGTGATTCTGCCATTGTTAATTCCTATGAACTCATTCAGGTATGACTTGACATATTGTGGCCAGATCCAGACACTGACATAGCACGATTATAAGTGAAGGATTTAAAAAAAAAATTTGAAAGGATTTCATCTCCTTATGACTGTCAGATATGTGATGGAACTTGAGTTATACAAAGGATGTGAGTACAAAATAGTAGGCATGTTGTCTCAAGACTGTCAGTCTACACAGTCAGTCTACAGACGCTTTGCGAAGACCAACAGGATTTCAGAAGCCTAAAATTGAGAGAGATTGACACCGTCTGTTATTTGAGAGAGATTGGCACTGTCTGTTGCGAGAGATTGACACTGTCTGTTGCAAGAGATTGACACTGTCAGTTGAGAGAGATTGGCTATGTCTGTCAATTGAGACAGACTGACACCGTATGTCAGTTTAGAGAGAGACTGACACCGTCTGTCAGCTGAGAGTGACACCGTCTGTCAGCTGAGAGTGACACCGTCTGTCAGCTGAGAGTGACACCGTCTGTCAGCTGAGAGTGACACCGTCTGTCAGCTGAGAGTGACACCGTCTATCGTCCTACTCTTCCACAGCCTGTTTAAATCTAGTATGTGATAAACTTTGATTATAATCTTAAAATAATCATCTTAAAATATCTTCATTTTTTAAATAATGAAAGTGGGAAATGGAAGGAGTTTGTAACCAAAAAAAAAAAAAAATAATAACTTTACCATGAATGGAGATATTTCAATGCCTTTTCACCCGTTTTTGCTTCGTAAATTAAAATGTGGGTTCCAACTCAAATTGATCATCGACCCACTCAAAAGGAAGGTTACACTGACACCATGGTGATATCTCTTCCAATACCTGTTACACTGTGTTCCTGGGTGTGTGTAACACTGTATCTATGTCTGAGTTACACTGTGTTCCTGGATGTGTGTAATATTGTCTGTGTCTGAGTTACACTGTTCCTGGGTGTGTGTAATATTGTCTGTGTCTGAGTTACACTGTTCCTGGGTGTGTGTAATATTGTCTGTGTCTGAGTTACACTGTGTTCCTGGGTGTGTGTAATATTGTTTGTGTCTGAGGTACACTGTGTTCCTGAGTGTGTGTAATATTGTCTGTGTCTGAGTTACACTGTCTTCCTGGGTGTGTGTAATATTGTCTGTGTCTGAGTTACACTGTTCCTGGGTGTGTGTAATATTGTCTGTGTCTGAAGTACACTGTGTTCCTGGGTGTGTGTAATATTGTCTGTGTCTGAGGTACACTGTGTTCCTGGGTGTGTGTAATATTGTCTGTGTCTGAGGTACACTGTCTTCCTGGGTGTGTGTAATATTGTCTGTGTCTGAGTTACACTGTTCCTGGGTGTGTGTAATATTGTCTGTGTCTGAGGTACACTGTGTTCCTGAGTGTGTGTAATATTGTCTGTGTCTGAGTTACACTGTCTTCCTGGGTGTGTGTAATATTGTCTGTGTCTGAGTTACACTGTTCCTGGGTGTGTGTAATATTGTCTGTGTCTGAGGTACACTGTGTTCCTGGGTGTGTGTAATATTGTCTGTGTCTGAGGTACACTGTCTTCCTGGGTGTGTGTAATATTGTCTGTGTCTGAGGTACACTGTTTTCCTGGGTGTGTGTAATATTGTCTGTGTCTGAGTTACACTGTTCCTGGGTGTGTGTAATATTGTCTGTGTCTGAGGTACACTGTCTTCCTGCGTGTGTGTAATATTGTCTGTGTCTGAGTTACACTGTTCCTGGGTGTGTGTAATATTGTCTGTGTCTGAGGTACACTGTCTTCCTGGGTGTGTGTAATATTGTCTGTGTCTGAGTTACACTTCCTGGGTGTGTGTAATATTGTCTGTGTCTGAGGTACAATGTCTTCTTGGGTGTGTGTAATATTGTCTGTGTCTGAGTTACACTGTCTTCCTGGGTGTGTTTAATATTGTCTGTGTCTGAGGTACACTGTCTTCCTGGGTGTGTGTAATATTGTCTGTGTCTGAGGTACACTGTCTTCCTGGGTGTGTGTAATATTGTCTGTGTCTGAGGTACACTGTCTTCCTGGGTGTGTGTAATATTGTCTGTGTCTGAGGTACACTGTCTTGCTGGGTGTGTGTAATATTGTCTGTGTCTGAGGTACACTGTCTTGCTGGGTGTGTGTAATATTGTCTGTGTCTGAGTTACACTGTCTTCCTGGGTTTAATATTGTCTCTGCGTAATATTACACGACGCATCGTTCTGTGTTATTATTATTATTATTATTTTAATTCGTTACGATTTCCCCTGGTGACCCACCCACTTCATTGTCTCAGAGACTTCATACACTAACACGATTCATCCACCCAGACATCATTCACTAAGGTTTTATCGGTCACAGGGTTCGTTCACTCAAACTTCATTCTCAGAAGGTTCATTCGCTCAGAAGGTTCAAGCATCGTTGTCAACCACGGGAAATCTAGGAAGAATAAAACTGAAACTTTGCATTTTGTCGCAAGATGCAGATGTTACGTTGTTTCAGCTTTCACTCCAGCTAGATTATAGTTGAGTTTTATCACCTGACGTGGCAGGCATCCAGGCGTTGTGAGGTGGGATGTGTTGTGTGAGGTGGGATGTGTTGTGTGAGGTGGGATGTGTTGTGTGAGGTGGGTGTCTTGGTAAACGGTTCCTCAGAAAATTAGTTTTCAAGAGAAAACTGGATCACTTCCGCTTCTAGATAAGACACTGTATGTGGGCAATGTGTTGAGTGCTAGCAGCAACTGCCTTGCTGATCATAAGTCCGGCCGGTCAGGTATACCGCAAGCCATGATAGTAAAGTAACTAGTAACGATGGGAGTGTCGTGGATGGACTTTCATTAGTACCGTATTCTTCAAATCGTAATATTTTTTTTGGTCCTTTCAGAAACCACACGAAACCTGTAGTATTTTATTTACTGCAATATTATTCTGCCAGAAATGTACAGCATGTTAGTGGCTTTACTTTGTGCTCATTAATATTTTATTACATGTAAACTACATGTTTTAATACCGCAGAAAGAAATAAAGTTTATTATTATTGTGTATAGTGCAGCAGGAGGCCTACTGGCCTAAGCAGGGCTGTCGAGCAGTTTAACATCAATTATTGTGCAGCAGTTGCATATCTTTATTGATGAAACGTTTACCCTACACAGTAGGCTTCTTCAGTCAAATACAAAGGCAGCAGTAGAAATGAAATAAAGATGATGTAATCAGTCCATCAACCTTGGAGAAAAAGTATTTGAGGTGGTGAGTCCCTCAGGCTGGAGAAGAGTTAACCTCCATAGAGGTTAACTCTTCTCCAGCCTGAGATACTGACCACCTCAAATACTTTTTCTCTAAGGTTGATGGACTGATTACATCATCTTTATTTCATTTCTACTGCTGCCTTTGTATTTGACTGAAGAAATCTATTGCGTAGGGTAAACGCTTCACCAGTAAAGATACCCGAGTGTTGCGTACATGTGTCTTAATCTTCAACTTGACGGTATTTTATACCATTTTCAATTATTTTATGAGACAAAAAAATTACATCCCAGGGCATTTGTCTAAATCTAAAACTGTGAACCTTATTATTATGTCTCGTCTCCTTGAAGACAGTGGAGTGAGACGATTGTCTCACTAATGTCATATTGCACAATAGTTAACTATCCCTCGTGGTGATCCACTCTGATAGTCCGAACTTGTGGTTTTTGTTCTGTCACTACAAGAGATTTTAAACTTTTTTTTAAACAAGTTGAAGCTGTGTTCAGAAGGTTATTAAGAAATTAATTAATTTCAAATGATTGTAAGAATGTTCAGAAGTTGAATTATGTTATAAATAACTCGGAGAAGAAAATATGAATATTACTGACTGGGTCAATAATTCCCAGGGTGAATTAAAATAAAATTTCACTTTAAATTGTTGTTTTAGACGAAGGATTCTTCTTCTTCTTCTTCTTCTTCTTCTTCTTCTTCTTCTTCTTCTTCTTCTTCTTCTTCTTCTTCTTCTTCTTCTTCTTCTTCTTCTTCTTCTTCTTCTTCTTCTTCTTCTTCTTCTTCTTCTTCTTCTTCTTCTTCTTCTTCTTCTTCTTCTTCTTCTTCTTTTATTATTATTATTATTATTATTATTATTATTATTATTATTATTATTATTATTATTATTTATCCCCGAAGTTGTAGCTTTAATGATTTCCCTGATTTTTAAAAAAATTCCTCCATGTTTCGTTTACAACCTAAGAACGCCTCATTCAATTGGCTTCAAATCTTCAAGGCTGGTGCCCTGTAACCAGGGCAAGGTTCATGCAACTACTGGCATGAACACCTGCCTTATGATCAATCTTATGTAGCACATTCCAGGATTCTTGCAATATGTGTGTGTGTGTGTGTGTACTCACCTAATTATGGTTGCAGGGGTCGATTCATAGCTCCTGTGTGTGTGGTGTGTGTATGGATACATGCACAGTGTCTATTAAGGCATAATAATTTTCAGTGTTAGACTGGGTTGAGTTCCATCACTGGCCCTCTTAAGTTTATGTACGGAGGCTTTGAAGGTGTTGTTGTGCTATACGGTTCCTGGACGTCTTCAAGGTGTTGATCTCCAGATTGTTGACTTCTTGGGAAGGTTGTGGTGTGGGCCACGTAGCTCCCTTGTCGAGTTCATAGGTTCGAACCAACAGGTTAGGTTAGGTAAGATTCGTCAGGAAACTGGACAGTTATTTCCTGACGCTGGTTTTAGTCATAAGATGACCCGACACTGAAGTTTTTGGTCATATGACTGAGGCCTTCCGCTGGCTTACCGATCCACCCCTTCTTTCGAACCAATGACGTTACAGATATAGCTCTTGGGTCTCTTCAGAGAATTTGCCTCGAGTCATGCTGGGTTCCCTAGTTGCCTTTTTTTCTATTTATTCAGAAGAATATTGTTGAATTAAAGGTAAGGATGAATTTTTTTTTTTCAAATGACTGTATATATATATATATATATATATATATATATATATATATATATATATATATATATATATATATATATATATATATATATATAAACTTATATTCTATAATTTCGTCCAGAAGAGAGTCTGTGGTCAATTATCTTGGGATTAAGATGGAAGAACGAGCATTAATTGTGGTGGGTTTAAATGTTAAGACAGGGGTCTGGCTTCATGGTGCATGGTTGTTCAGCTTGGGGGGGACGCCATGAAACACACACTTCACCTGGACCTGACACGCCAACCCACGCTCACTTCACGGTCTCGTCAGGTCAGTACGCTCATCAGGGTGATGGTACACACGTGTGAACGTAAGCCCAAACATGCGCAAGCAAGGAGTCTTACACACGCACGCACACACACACACACACACACACACACCACACCACACACACACACACACACACACACACACACCAAATAACAGTCCACAAGTGTCTGTCAACAAGTGCCTTTGACATGTAGTAACTAGTGACTGCTACTCACTCAGACATACGGGCATGCGCTCACGCCCACACACGTGCGCATGCCCACACACGTGCGCACGCCCACGCACGCGTGCGCGTCAATGTGCGTATTCATCTCTCATTTCTTGCGTTAACTTCTCAGTGTATTTATTAACAGTCCTGTAAATAACATTTATATATTAGTTATCTACATAAATTATAGGTTCTGCCTGGAATACTCTTGATATTATGAACATCGATATTACTGACACTGTAACATTGTTAATACTTATGAAATTTCGTTAAACCTTATACTATAAACATCGTTTAAACTTTTATAAATATCGTTAAAACTTATACTACATGTCTATTAAATTTATACTATAAACATCGTTATTACTTAAGTCTTAATAAATAATTTATTCCCAGTGGAGGAGTCTTTTTTTCCTTCTAGAAATTTATTTAATAATTGATTTATAGTCAACAATAAAACATATTAAAAGTTTAGTAAATAATGATAATAATAATAAATATTATAATGATATTAGTAATAATAATAATAAAATAATGGTAATAATAATAATAATAATAAAAAATAATAATAATAATAATAATAATATGCGGTAACACTAATAATAATGATAATAATAAACTTTATTTCGGATACATTTTCATATGTTGTACAGAAATACTTTTAACAAAGATTCATCTGAATTAGTCTAAGAATTAGTCTGTACTTCCATGTGAACATTACCTTTTCTTCCCTACCTCCCTCTTCCCTTCCCCTCTTTTCTTCCCTACCTCCCTCTTCCCTTCCCCTCTTTTCTTCCCTACCTCCCTCTTCCCTTCCCCTCTTTTCATTATCCTCCCCCCTTCCATCATCCCTCTATTATTATCCACCCCTCTCCACCTCCATCTTCCCCTTCCCCCGCTTATCATTATCCTCATTTACCCTCCTCCCTCCATTATTCTCCTCTCCCTCATTCCACAGTTATCCTTTCCTTCATCTCCTCCCTAAAATCATTATTCTCCCACTCTCTTCTCTCTACAGTCCTGGGTGATAGTGACTCCAGCTCTGCTGGAACGAAACCTTCGAAGCTTTAGCCTGGTGAGCTGAGAGAGCTACAAGCGTACACACCATGGATCCTACACTATGCCTTGCTCTGAATAAACCCATACTGGTTTAATAATTCACATATATATAATAAAACCCTCTCCTACTCTGTTAGAGCAGGAATGTGTTTTAACCAACATGCTTAAAAAGTCATGATTTATTATTTTTATTATTATTATTATTATTATTATTTTTTATTATTATTATTATTATTATTATTATTATTATTATTATTATTTCTGCTACTACTAACTACTACTACATTAATCGGGAAGCGCTAGACCCGTGTCGTAGAGCTCCTGGGGAGAATGGGAGGCACTCAGGTTTGATCCAAGGAAGGGGAGCGCAGGTCCAGTTTCTCAGCACAAGAGTCCCTCACCAGAATCTGGGAACCTCCCTTGAGGGGGATCAAAAACACCCGAGAAGGCGTCATCCTGTGTGCCTACAGATACGTTCTTCAAACACTTGTCGAGTCCTGTCCTCAAGATAATCCCAGAACATCGCAATAAATATTGAGAGTGACTTAAATAATGGTTAGAAGAAACACTTTGCTGTCTCATCTTCTGGATACCTTCACGACACAGGAGTCAGCTCTCATGACGACACTGACGAGGATACGTTGAAAATGGTATGTGATACCGACAGGTTGAAGGGTAAGACACATGTGCAGCAGTTGGGTATCTTTGTTGATTGCAACGTTTCGCCTACACAGTAGGCTTCTTCAGTCTTTGTATTTGTCTGAAGAAGCCTTAATATATATATATATATATATATATATATATATATATATATATATATATATATATATATATATATATATATATATATATATAATTATTAGATCTGAGCACTAGTTAGGAAATGATAATAGGTATAATGTGGTCACACTCACGTACATTGCAAAACACAGCACTGTTCTAACATCTCTTTGTGTCAAGCATCTACTGGTTTCTCGCAGCTCCCTCCCTGAGTGAGGGAATATAACAACTACAAGTAACTTTTGTTCCCACTGTGTAACTGTCACATTAAATTGGGTAACAGCACATTGCCGATGTATCTAATTTTGCTAACATACAAAAATTAAAACTCCTCTCCCCTCGTAATAATTATCTTCCCTCTCCCTCCCACCCCTTCAATATTTTACTACCCTCACCACCCGCCCATCCCCTTATACTAATACTCTCACTTCTCTGACTCATAGCATCCTTCTTATACATCCAGCATCCTTCCTCTCATTCACATCCAGTTTCCTTTCCCCTTCTGTCCTCTCGTCAGTGAGTGCGGGTTCACAGTGCGGGTTCACAGTGCGGGTTCACTAACAGGTGTTGTTTACCTTCCCCAGATACGGGAGATTGAACGTGTTGAGGTGGTTGCTGCTGGACGCAGGGATGCCGGGGCTGGACAAGACGCAGGGCGGGGCGCTGGCACTTCACTATGCCGCCGCCCGTGGCTGCCTCGAGTGTGTCAAACTGCTCATTGAATCCTCTCCGGAGTTCAGGTACCGTGTCAAGCCTTGTCACCACTGTAGTAGTATTAATATTAATGAAGAGTTGTGTCTTCTCTGTAACCTCCTCCCTCACCTTTTTTTTTTTATTAAATATTGACAACATCGTTGATTATTTTCTTCTGTGTTATCTCTGTCCCTCTATCCACGTGACCTGGTCACAGGCCGGGCCGCGGGTCGTTGACCCCCGAAACTCTCTCCAGGTATACTCCAGGTATCTCACGAATTAAAATTATTATTAAAGGTTTTCAAGATATGGCTATTATATCCGAGGATTTTTTTTTTTTGTCGTTGGCAAAGATTTTTTGTATTTTTGTGTTTTTCAATATTATTACTTAAAGCTCTGTGATCTTGACCCTTATGCATGTGTGTTCTTCATTCTGGGATATCTTAGTGTGATGCTGACCTGGATAAACAACCACAAAAATACGTACTTATGAGAAATAATAAGGACTCCAGCAATAAAAAGTTACATGGCTCAACTTTATTTAGTTATCTTACGCTGGCTCAACGTATTGTAGTGTAATGTAAATTTACAATATTTGCCTGCCTTCAGAATCATTGTAAAAATGTAAACTTGGTGAATAATAGTAATGATAGTTGCATATGTATGGCATGAAATGCAGAGAAGAGGAAGAATTAGACACATGTGCAACACCTGTATATCTTTAGATGATACATGTGATCTAATTTTTCATCAATATTAATGATAGTATGGTATTTTATAATTCTTAAGCGCCTGTTCTTTAAAAAAAATCAGAAGCGCTCGCAAACCAAACCATAAATAAAAGAAAAATGATAAAAGATGATTCTAAAGTTTATATTCAAGAAGAAGAATATGATCATCAGAATCAAATGGTTAAAATCATTACCTTAATTTTTTTAAAGGGGTAAGCCAGCGGAAGGCCTAGGTCAGATGACCAAAAGCTCCAGCTAAAGTCATCATATGACTAAGACTCACGTCAGGAAACACTTGTCCTGTTTCCTGACGAACCTTAAGATAAGATTTTCTTCGGATTTTTAACCCCGGAGGGTTAGCCACCCAGGATAACCCAAGAAAGTCAAGTGCGTCATCGAGGACTGTCTGTCTTATTTCCATTGGGGTCCTCAATCTTGTCTCCCAGGATGCGACCCACACCAGTCGACTAACAACCCAGGTACCTATTTGCTGCTAGGTGAACAGGACAACAGGTGTAAGGAAACGCGTCGAAATGTTTCCACCCGCCGGGAATCGAACCCGGGCCCTCCGTGTGTGAAGCGAGAACTTTGGCCACCAGGCCACCTAGCCTCATCGGAACCGTCAGCTCTAGAAGAGAAAGATGTTCTCTCGACCGAGACTTAAATACCTGAAAAATTCCTGACTCTTAAGAAACATTGTTTGAATTTATTGGAATCACTTCCTTGATCATGGTATAGAAACCCGGGTGGTGTAGTTAGTTGTAATCTTTACTCCAGGAGACAGACAGCTCGGTATAATATTACTCCACCTCCTTTTAAAGTTAACAGGCGTCGTCTACTCTCCAAATTCATTGTAAATAAAATAGTATGTCATGTATAGAATTCCTAAATACATGCTTCCTAGTAGGCGAGGCGAGTAGTGCAGTCAGACAAATCTAGGTAAGTTACTCACGAAGAAAACCGAAGCATTGACGTTTTCTCTGAACGATATGGAAGGCGTGCTGCCTCGTTCCGTTTTCTTTAACATTCATAAGCATAGGGAAGAAATCTCGAGATTTTCTCCCTGAAGTATATTCTCTTCTATGAGGATCAGGGGTCCCTAATTACTGCTGCATGTTACCTGTTCACCACCAGTCAAGAATACTTTAATCCCAATTATTAACAATATTAGAATTAAAGTAAACTTAAGTATATTTATACTAAGATATATATCCCACCACGTGTGTATGGTGCTCTCATTACATACACATCAGGTGTATACTCAACAGAATATGTATATGCAAAATGCTATAAGGTATTATTGTTATTATTATTATTATTGTAAAAAATCATGATCAGGTAAGTGTTGAACTGGAAATAAAGACTGATATCACTCTTAATGCAACGTTTCAACCAAGGCTGAGCTATATCACTCACGATAAAGCTCAGCCTTGGGCGAAACGTTCAATTAAAAGGAGTCTGCTACCACTGTCTAAAGTTCCACTCGTCGTCATGTACCACTGTCATCCATCAAGCCTTGATCCAGTCTGCAGATACTGTGTCAATAAGTCTGAAGTTTTTTTTTAACCGTAGTATTGCATGGTTCACTGCCACATTTCTTTGCAATCAAAGGTTACCATCTCTGTTATGTATTTGTGAAGAATTTGGGTCTTGGTGTGGTATTTACTATTAACAAAGTGAAACTTAAATTCACGGAAACCTGATTATCTCTAATAATAATAATCTTTATTTCTATAAGTACATTATACAACTATTACAGGACCTAGCAGACATTATTGGCCTACTATATAAAAAGCCCCCTGTTTAAGCAGAGCATTTTAAGGCAATGTAGGATAATCTTATCCCCCCAGGATGCGACCCACAACAGTCGACCAATACCCAGGTAAGGAAACAGGCCCAACGTTTCGCCCTTACCGGGATCGATCCCGGGATTTCAGAATGTTATCCGGCCAACATATTGACGCACTGAGAGGTATACTATATCTCTGTGTATACATAGTGTATATACTGAGCGTTTACTTTAATTCCTGTTTTAGAGATTAAAGTGTTCTTGTTTGGTGGTGAAAAGTTAGGTGCAACCTAAATGGCCCTAGTATAGAGGATAGGCTTTAAACATTACTCAGACCAACCGTATCGATAAGTTCTAATTAATTGCTAATATCCTATTACTATTATCGCTGGGTGGTGGCAGTTACTCTGTTCGACTAAATTTAAGTCATTCACTCTAGTGGAAAAGATGGATAATACGAAAATAAGGCGCAAATTGGAGAAAGAAACTTACGACGACGTTTCGGTCTGTCTTGGAGCATTAACTAGTGACTAGTTAATGCTCCAAGTCGGACCGAAACGTCGTCATGAGATTCTTTCTATGTGCGCGTTATCTGTTCCAGAAACGGTATTGTGCCTTTTTTGTTCTTCAAAGATGGATAAATTGTGGTGGAGGGTGTGTTGATTGTGGTAGTAGTGGTGGAGATGATTGTGGTAGTAGTGGTGTTGATGATTGTGTTAGTAGTGGTGTTGATGATTGTGGTAGTAGTGGTGTTGATGATTGTGGTAGTAGTGGTGGTGATGATTGTGGTAGTAGTGGTGGTGATGATTGTGGTAGTAGTGGTGGTGATGATTGTGGTAGTAGTGGTGTTGATGATTGTGGTAGTAGTGGTGGTAATGATTGTGGTAGTAGTGGTGGTGATTGGTAGTAGTGGTGGTGATGATTGTGGTAGTAGTGGTGGTGGTGATTGTGGTAGTAGTGGTGGTGATGATTGTGGTAGTAGTGGTGGTGATGATTGTGGTAGTAATGGTGGTAATGATTGTGGTAGTAGTGGTGATGATGATTGTGGTAGTAGTGGTGTTGATGATTGTGGTAGTATTGGTGTTGATGATTGTGGTAGTAGTGGTGTTGATGATTGTGGTAGTAGTGGTGTTGATGATTGTGGTAGTAGTGGTGGTGATGATTGTGGTAGTAGTGGTGGTGATGATTGTGGTAGTAGTGGTGTTGATGATTGTGGTAGTAGTGGTGGTGATGATTGTGGTAGTAGTGGTGATGATGATTGTGGTAGTAGTGGTGTTGATGATTGTGGTAGTAGTGGTGGTGATGATTGTGGTAGTAGTGGTGGTGGTGATTGTGGTAGTAATGGTGGTGATGATTGTGGTAGTAGTGGTGATGATTGTGGTAGTAGTGGTGGTGATGATTGTGGTAGTAGTGGTGGTGATGATTGTGGTAGTAGTGGTGAGGATGATTGTGGTAGTAGTAGTGTTGATGATTGTGGTAGTAGTGGGGTTGATGATTGTGGTATTATTAGTGATGATTGTGGTAGTAGTGGTGGTGATGATTGTGGTAGTAGTGGTGGTGATGATTGTGGTAGTAGTGGTGATGATTGTGGTAGTAGTGGTGGTGATGATTGTGGTAGTAGTGGTGGTGATGATTGTGGTAGTAGTGGTGGTGATGATTGTGGTAGTAGTGGTGATGATGATTGTGGTAGTAGTGGTGGTGATGATTGTGGTAGTATTGGTGATGATTGTGGTAGATGTGGTTGTAATGATTGTGGTAGTAGTGGTAATGATTGTGGTAGTAGTGGTGGTGATTGTGGTGGTGGAGATAGTGGCGTCGTCCACCTTGGCACTGTCATTCTCAGTAGTAAATACCAGTTGCATTCTTAACGAGTTCTCCCAGACGACGTAATTGCGTTCCAGAGGCGTTTGGAAAAGCTACTTTTCTCCTGTTACTCTCTAGTCATTCTGTGACCCAAGGACACACCTCTGTATTACATAAATATATAAGAAAGACATGCAAAAAGGGCATATTTTTTTTTAGTAAACATTGGGTTTTCCCAATAACACTTCGCTTCACCGAAAAGTTTTTAAATTAGTTTTCAGACGATACTTCAGTCGATAATAATGCAGCGCTTGACAGTCATATCTCAGTTAAAACTGAGACAACAAATCTCAGCTGAAATATTGTATGTTGAGTCGTGGGCAAGTGAGACAATTAATGGAAGAGATGTCCAAATATCCACTCAAAATATGGACTGTTTCAACCAAACTGACATCGCAGCTCAACTCTCTTAGAGTTACACAGATGACACCAACTTTACATATATATATATATATATATATATATATATATATATATATATATATATATATATATATATATGACAGCAAGATCGATTAACCGTCAACATGATGAGTGTTCCTCGGAGCAATGGTACCTGTCAGGTTGATGACTAGAGGACAACACATTTCTTCCCTAGGGGAAATTCCTTCACTTGCGGGGAGCGAGAGATGGTGATGTGGAGAAACCTTGATTCTTGTGAAGGGCTCTTGATTTTGCTACCATTCCCCAAGCACTGTATGACCTCCTTAGCGCGTCCTCGTGAATGTATTAATAACATAAGAAAGTTACTCTGGGGGCATCTTGACCGAAGTAAATGTCTTGAGTCCTAGACGGCTCTTTGGATACACTGTTCTCGATACATAATTATGATATCGGATAATTATGTATCGGATAATTATGAAGAGGAGGGTGGATTACGTTCCTCGGATCAAGAGCCCCTCGCCAGCATCAAGACACCCTCCTTGAAGGGGACAATATACGGGACTGGAACGTAAGATCACAATTGTCATCTCATTTCAACTAGACACAGACACCAAGACGACTGCAATCACTAAGACAAGGAATGTAGTCAATTTTGTATATATACACTGTTAACAGTGGGTATAGACACTGCCAACTGTGTGTATATACACTTAAAAATGTGTATAGACACTGCCAACTGTGTGTATATACACTGTTAACAATGTGTATAGACACTGCCAACTGTGTGTATATACACTGCCAACTGTGTGTATAGATACTGCCAATTGTGTGTATAGACACTGCCAACTGTGTATATATACACTGCCAACTGTATGTATATACACTACATAGTCATTACCTGTTTATATTGCTTACTAAGTACTGAACAGATGTTTCAGTATTTCTCATTCACGTTTCTATAAGACAGTCATACATTTCTTTGTCAGGTGTATACAGCTGAATGTGTGTGTATGTGTATTTATTTACGTGTACATGTACGTATATATATATATATATATATATATATATATATATATATATATATATATATATATATATATATATATATATATATATATATATCATGTATATATATTTGCGAGCGTGTTTATGTATTTGTGCATGCGTGTGGCGGATAAGCGAGTAAAACGCTCTTTGTTGCCTTGAAAGCAACAATGGAAGAACCCTGGCACGTCTCTGAGCTCACACCAGGTGGAGCTGCCTGGGGCCCCCTCACAGCCCTTCTGCCGTGACCAAACATACGTTAGATTCTATACGTATTTCCATTTTTTTCATACCAGCGTCAAACGTTGGCGAGGGGCAATAAGCTTTTGCCTTTTGTCTATCTTTGCCAGCTGCCTCCTTAGCTTTCGGAGACATCGTCTTCTCAGCACCAGCTGTGAGAGGCGAAGATTTGGTGAGCACAGTATCTTCTTCCGTTTCTGAGAATAAAATATAAATAATATAACCAGAAAATAAGCAGAGTGGATACGTAAAAGGTCCTTAAAAATCGAAACTACAACTCAATGTAAGTAAAAGAAATTAAAAAGTGATCAAAATGAAATAAGAGTGACTAAATAATAGTGATTAAATCTAAGTACGACAGTTAATGTTGATTTGTTGTGTGTGAAGAGTGAAGTACGTTGATGGGATATACTGGGCAGCTTCACCAGAGTAACACACAGCTCCGTTGTGGTAGAACGAAGCTACAGCAAGAGGGTGACGTCTGATGTTAGAGTAACAGCACCAGTGATCAGCTTAATGTATGTCACACAGGCTTGAGGGACTGACTATCCCCTTCCAAGAGTGACGAACTGATGACGCCAGAACTACTGCTGCTGCTTCCACTGTGTTGTATTCCAGTGTATTTGACTGAAGAAGCCTGTTGTGCAGGCGCAACGTTTTGGCAGTAGAGATACCCAAGTGTTCCAAATGTGTCTTATTCTTCAACTTATTGAAATTATATACCATCAGATTAAATAATATAATGCAGCTTTTCTGACCATCTTAGCCAAGTGACAGAAGCAACGGATGTGGGCTGGTGCCTCGTTATTAGAGGCCTCCGGTATAAAAGACCTGTGTTATCAGGTGCATATTATAAAATACAGGGTTTTGTTGATATAAGATTGTTCTGATATAGGGATCATACATTGATTTCTCTTCCCAATGTAACATATATATATATATATATATATATATATATATATATATATATATATATATATATATATATATATATATATATATATATATATATTTTTTATTAACATGGCCGATTCCCACCAAGGCAGGGTGGCCCGAAAAGAAAAACTTTCATCATCATTCACTCCATCACTGTCTTGCCAGAAGGGTGCTTTACACTACAGTTATAAAACTGCAACATTAACACCCCTCCTTCAGAGTGCCGGCACTGTACTTCCCATCTCCAGAACTCAAGTCCGGCCTGCCGGTTCCCTGAATCCCTTCATAAATGTTACTTTGCTCACACTCCAACAGCACGTCAAGTATTAAAACCATATGCCTCCATTCACTCCTATCAAATACGCTCACACATGCTTGCTGGAAGTCCAAGCCCCTCGACACAAAACTTCCTTTACCCCTCCTCCAACCTTTCCTAGGCCGACCCCTACCCGCCTTCCCTCCACTACAGATTTATACACTCTCGAAGTCACTCTGTCTCGTTCCATTCTCTCTACATGTCCAAACCACCTCAACAACCCTCCTCAGCTCTCTGGACAATCGTTTTGGTAATCCCGCACCTCCTCCTAATTTCCAAACTCCGAATTCTCTGCATTATATTCACACCACACATTGACCTCAGACATGACATCTCCACTGCCTCCAGCCTTCTCCTCGTTGCAACATTCATCACCCATGCTTCACACCCATATAAGAGCGTTGGTATAACTATACTCTCATACATTCCCCTCTTTACTTCCATGGACAAGGTTCTTTGTCTCCACAGACTCTGAAGTGCTCCACTCACCCTTTTCCCTCATCAATTCTATGATTCACCTCATCCTTCATAGACCCATCCGCCGACATGTCCACTCCCAAATATCTGAATACATTCACCTCCTCCATACTCTCTCCCTCCAATCTGATATCCAATCTTTCGTCACCTATTCTTTTTGTTATCCTCATCACCTTACTCTTTCCTATATTCACTTTTCAATTTCTTCTTTTACACACCCTACCAAATTCATCCACCAACCTCTGCAGCTTCTCTTCAGAATCTCCCAAAAGCACAGTGTCATCAGCAAAAAGCAACTGTGACAACTCCCACTTTGTATTTGCTTCTTTATCTTTTAGACCAACACCTTTTGCCAAGACCCTTGCATTCACTTCTCTTACAACCCCATCTATAAATATATTGAACAACCACGGTGACATCACACATCCTTGTCTAAGGCCCACTTTTACTGGGAAATAGTCCCCTTCCCTCCTACACACTCTAACCTGAGCCTCACTATCCTCATAAAAACTCTTCACTGCTTTCAGTAACCTTCCTCCTATTCCATACACCTGCAACATCTGCCACATTGCCCCCTATCTACCCTATCATACACCTTTTCCAAATCCATAAATGCCACAAAAACATCTTTACCCTTATCCAAATACTGTTCACCTATATGTTTCACTGTAAACACTTGGTCTACACCCCCTACCTTTCCTAAAGCCCCTTGTTCATCTGCTATCCTGCTTTCTGTTTTACTCTTAATTCTTTCAATAATAACTCTACCATACACTTTACCAGGTACACTCAACAGACTTATTCCCTATAATTTTTGCACTCTCTTTTGTCCCCTTTGCCTTTATACAAAGGAACAATACACGCTCTCTGCCAATCCTAGGTACCTTACCCTCTTCCATACATTTATTAAATAATAGCACCAACCACTCCAAAAATTTTATCCCCACCTGCTTTAACATTTCTATCTTTATCCATCAATCCAGCTGCCTTACCTTTCATTCTACCCACTGCTTCACGAACTTCCCTACACCCACAACTGGCTCTTCCACACTCCTACAAGATGTTATTCCTCCTTGCCCACACCGAAATCACAGCTTCCCTGTCTTCATCAACATTTAACAAATCCTCAAAATATTCTCTCCATCTTCCCCATACCTCTAACTCTCCATTTAATAACTCTCCTCTCCTATTTTTAACTGTCAAATCCATTTGTTCTCTAGGCTTCCTCAACTTATTAATCTCATTCCAAAACTTTTTCTTATTTTCAACAAAATTTGCTGATAACATCTCACCCACTCTCTCATCTGCTCTCTTTTTACATTGCTTCACCACTCTTTTAACCTCTCTTTTTCTCTCCATATCATTCCACCAATCGCTCCCTCTTCCCTCCCCACCCACTCGCCTGTAACCCAAACTTCTGCTGAACACTCTAACACT